>OY992895.1:13375915-13411901 GCA_963921405.1 Cepaea hortensis
CAGACAGACAGACAGACAGACAGACAGACAGACAGACAGGCGGGCGGGCGGGCGGGCGGACGGACGGACGGACAGACAGACAGACAGAAGCAGAGAGTCCGAGATAGAGAGACATACAGAAGAGGGTCGGACATTTTTTCACAGTTAAATGCTAATTGACAACGATTTGCTTAAGGGAGAATACTGATTCAAACAAGAGATCACAGCAGCCTCGGTAACGACCCTTTGAACAACACACACACAATCACACACAATCAGTTATACAACAAATGAGCACACGATCGCTTATACAAAAAATGTGCACACAATCAGTTATTCAACAAATGTGCGCCCAGAGTGTTGCTTGAGAACAGTGGTAGAATAGTCGCCAGACGTTCGTCGGACTTCCCAGAGTGTTGCTTGAGAACAGTGGTAGAATAGTCGTCAGACGTTCGTCGGACTTCCCAGAGGTCATGGATTTCAATCTCCATCGGGGTGGATGTTTTAAGTTGATCTGTTATTGACCTCCCATTTCGACCCAGCTTAAATGAGTACCGGGATATGTTTTCGGAAGTAAAACCGGTCGACGGATACTGACCACGTCATCCACTGGATGTGGATTAATCTATAAACATATGGGTTTAGCACCATATACCCAATGAAGCTTGGGGTGCTTGACTACTGAATTGACTACTGACTTGACTACTGACTTGACTACTGACTTGACTACTGACTTGACTGCTGACTTGACTATTGACTTGACTACTGACTTGACTACTGACTTGACTACTGACTTGACTACTGACTTGACTACTGACTTGACTGCTGACTTGACTACTGACTTGACTACTGACTTGACTGCTGACTTGACTACTGACTTGATTAATGACTTGACTAATGACTTGACTAATGACTTGACTAATGACTTGACTACGTGTTCGTGAAACTCCGGACTGTGTGGGACAATGGAGAAGGTCCGAAAGAAATGGTCTACTTCATCGTGAAAACGCGCCTAAGTGTGTAGTAATTAAAGACAAGGATCGCAAGAAGAAGGACAAGAAGGAGAAGGAGGATGAAATGGTGGTGGAGAAGAATTAGAAGAAAACCAACAACAGAATTAACACAGAATCATCACCAACATCCACTGGAAGTACCAGATTTACGTTAAGTTATCGTGTTCCGGCAGATTACAATATGGGACATTTTAAAAGCAAACGTATTAATAATTCAATTACCTTATTATTATCCGGTGATCCGTGTAGAATTATTCAATAAACTTTCCTCATTTCCAGTAGTATTGATCTGTTCTTTTCTATAAGACACCCTTAGAAACTGGACATCGACAATAGATTTAGAATTAAGATTGCATTCCTTAGAAATGCAAGTGCAGCAATCGAGCAATACATACGTGGACTCCGAGCCTGCTTATATTTGATGTTGATTATGCGTATGTTCATTTGGCTTGGTGATCCGCATTTGTTCATTGTTTCAGTGTATGGTGCATTGATCTTAGTGCTATATATGTTCACTTGTCGTAAATAATCCTGTCATACCAATGTATCATAGAATGTGGACATTATCAAAGAGGAATGCATTCTATGTATTCCTTTATGAACAATCATGACATAAAAGTCTTTGTTAGGTAATGAATAAATTCACGATTTCGCTGCCACGAAGCACATTTATCTATAATTCACCATGTGGCTTGCCGATCAGCGAGGGCGTTCATGTTTCGCCATCTCACACGATCACCAGTCGTGGATCTCTCTGTCTTTTTGTTTTGACTATACCACGTGGTCAAGCCATCCAGGTATTTACTTCTCTGCTTTTCCCTTGTTATTTCCCCCTCAATCTTGCCAGTTGCCACCAAGTTCTCCAATTTATTTCTTCTCATAACATGACCAACAAACTGTGGCTGTCTACATTTAATTTCTCTAATCAATTTGCTATTTTCGTATTTTTCTTGTATTACTTGCTCATTGGTTTTTCTGTCCATGGTATTCTTTGCATTTTCCTCAGAAACCACATTTTCACAGCCATTAGATGTTGTTAGATTGTCTGCTCATTGTCTACGCTTTACATCCATACAAAAGTATAGGTTCTGTGTATTACTTCAACACTCATTTTTTTTTACATATTTTGATTGGTCACTATGTTTTCCATCTTGCAAAAGGCTATCTTCGTCATGGCAATTCTTGTTCTAATCTCTTCAAGGCATCTCCCATCAGATGTTATAACTGTTCTGAGATAATTGTACTGATTCAATTATTTAATATTATTACCATTTACTTGTAGATTACATTGTGGTGTTTACTTCTTTATAGTGACGACCATAATCTGTTTTTTCTTACAATTTACTACGAACCCTTGTTGTTCAGTGTGTGCAACAACTGCATCTACTAAATGTTGCAGAACCTGCTCATTGTCTGCTATCAATACTGTATCACCGGCATATCTAATGTTAAATAATTTGTAATTAAATGTGCACATTGTGCCTGGTTTGATCGTGATTCTTCCATTTCATCTTCTTTGTATACCTGTAGACTTCAATAGGAATAAATTCAAAGAAAGCATCTGTCACCTTGAGCGGCATTTCATTCAAAGCTTTATGTAAAACCAGAGGACATACAAAGACCTGCTGATTACATCCCAAGGACTCGTCTGTCGGTGTGAACACGAAAGAACGAAGGCTAAAAGAGGAAGAAGAAGAAGAACTTGAGCATGTTGGCATGTCGTATTTTATTGTTTAGATGTATCCACCAGGTAATCAGCATTTGGAAATCGGATAGCAGACAACAGAACGTATATAACTTAAATAATGGACAGGCTTGGATATTCCATGAAGATATGCTTGATTGGGCTGTTCCATTGTGTGCATGTAACAAACAATAATATCAGTCGCTGGTCACTTAGGTAATTCAGGTAACATGAGAAATATGATCACATCAAATTCTTACCTTGATGTACTCACTCAGGCACACCGGCGTAAAGGTCAATGCAGGCACGGACCAGCTGATAAACCATGCACTAATACAAGCGGAAATAATCATGGACAAGGCCGATATCCTCAATGCAGCACAGACCCAGTTGGTCGATACCGAAGAGTCTCTGACGTTGGTTTGATTATACGAATTATACGGAGGAGTGGGCTCGCATCGCAACATCTCACTATTCTTCGGCATGTTCTTTCTTCTTCTTCTTCTTCTTCTTCTTCTTCTTCTTCTTCTTCTTCTTCTTCTTCTTCTTCTTCTTCTTCTTCTTCTTCTTCTTCTTCTTCTTCTTCTTCTTCTTCTTCTTCTTCTTCTTCTTCTTCTTCTTCTTCTTCTTCTTCTTCTTCTTCCTCCTCCTCCTCCTCCTCCTCCTCCTCCTCCTCCTCCTCCTCGTCCTCCTCCATCTACATAATAGAAGTGTTAGGGGAGATGTAAGGCTCTTTTATGCGCTCTTTCTAATACTCTTTACAAGTTGGTATTCATTCCTGTCAGATTGTTCTTGATCCCGTCACCCCATGTGTTACGTGGTCTGCCCCTGGCCTCCATTATATTTCTTCAATGTTGCTGGTTTGGATTAGACATCACAATATGAAAACAGTTAGGTCTGTGTAACCCCTGCGAAAAGGTGAACAATAATAAATACAGACACAGTGTACAAACCTTACAAGAAACGTAAATCCGGCACAGCGTGGAAAATAGCAAAGATAATAATAATGTACAAATTAGTTACACCACAACACAACGTATCAACGTTTCGATCTAAGTGATCTTCGTCAGGAAGATGGTTTATGTTGTCTTTGGGGTCAAGGTTTGAGGTTTATTTCCGAATAGGATGTCTTTTGTCTTTGCTGCTAATTTTCATTAAATTTTTGTTCTGTTTTGTCCTTGTTATATTTTAAAAGTTATAATAGTATTGATCATATACCATTTGAGATAACTGAAATTTTAGAGGCAGGGAACAATTTTGAACCAAATGAGAACAAAATGTTGACGTTCTTTAAGAGTTAAGAAAAATATTGCAGGAAAGTTTCTTTTGGGTACCATGATGATATCGAACACTGCCCATCCAGGTTTCCGTCTGACCGTACCCGGACAAGTGCTGTCTCTTCGGCCAGGACGATGTCTTCCGTCACTGCTCTTTCCCAGCCTCTGTGATGTTTAAATTATCCGAAGTATTCCAGTTTCCGAGACAAGACGCTGTTTATACACCAGTGTTCTCCGATATTATTATGTTATTATTTGACATTGCTATTTATATATCTGTTGGTTTATAAAATATTTATATCTAAATACTACAAACAGCACACGCATGTGGTGATTGTAACGGACTCACAAAGTGTGATGAGATATGTGAAGACAGGCACGCTTCGGGCAGGCTTCAATTCAACACTCAAAAATAGAAAGCATCTGTTGGATTATGTTCCCCAGGACATGCTGGTGCGATGGGAAACGATCAGGCGGACAAGCTGGCTGGGTCTACACCGCTGGTTGAGGTGTTGGTGCGTGAGGGGGCAGATGTGGTCGGGGCTCATTGGCATGGAATGTTTAGTGCAGAAGTAGAGTTATATCATCACATCTTGGCAAGAATAATATATAATATTTAATTAATAATATATAATATATAATACAGATAATATGGCTGTCATGGACCAATTGTCCGTGACTACAACTCACGGTCGAAACGGCAGTTACCGAGTGCGAGAAGCACGATTTCGACCTGATTCAGGAGAAGGGAATTCTCTCCTGGAATAAACTCTTTGCATTTGACCGTGGTCGAGAGTGGACCAAGTCACACTTGTGGTGATGGCTAGTTATTTGACCGTCTTTGTGTAATAGTTTTAGCAAATGTTTAGGTGATGTTATATAGAATTGTCTTATTGAAAGAGTGAATGTGAGCTTACTGTAACTGCGTCAGTGCAATAGATGATCTGAACTCGTACGGCATTCTGTTGCGTTATTCGAATTTATATCTAAATATGTGATCTCGGAAAGGTAGATGGAGGAGTGAGAAAGTTCGAAATAGACTGTTCTTGTAAACCACTTAAATTCAGCGTACTCATGACAGCTTGGGGACACTCCTGTGTAAAGATCTATGTTTAACCACCGACACTCGGCAAGTGGTTCTGTACCTGGACAATGCCAACTGTTTCCAGCCAACAACATAAATATAATCATGGCAAGGATACGTACATGACAACAAGAGTATTTCTATTCGTTCATGACACGAGCCGGACTGTCCGCGATACGCTCATCGCAATAGCCAAGACTCAAAACTCCAAGGAAAGGCCAGCCAGACATAATAAGACTGCAACGGGTACCATTAGTATTGGGACTCTTCGCTGGTTGTTGCAGATGAGAACGGAACAAGCATGGGAATGTCCAGAGTGTTGTGATCTCAGCTCTTGACTCAACTCAGCTCAATTCAACTCAACTCCACTCTTTAATATTCAGATCTTGTAATATGTTCCGTTTTTGTCTTTCTTCTTGGTCCATAGTATTCTAAACTGTTCCTGTATCAAGCATGTTAACAATCCCCGATTTCCCTCCTCAATGATTGCGACATGGTTGATTGATCATTCACATCCAAACGTCACCATAGGAAAGATGCGAGTTTTTCAACAATGTTACTTTAACTTCTTTGTTGGTTTTGTGTCAGAGCATTTTAATACTGCCTTACCTCTTCTTTGTTACTGCAGGTCTAAACCTGGTTTCTTAGAACAGTATATCGTGACTGAAAAATATAGGGACAGAACCATATACCCAATTGTAGAAACACAGCTATGAAGTATTGTGTGTCACGAATACATTACGCCTGGAAATTACTTGTCGTTTCTGACGGTATTCTTTATTAAGATAAAGTGGTAGTTTGAGAGCACATTTGTATGGCAAGCGTTAAACGGCAGTTAAATAATAATAATAATAATAATAATAATAATAATAATAATAATAATAATAATAATAATAATAATAATAATAATATAATCTTCTTCAGCATTCTGAGCCATTAAGGTTCTTTGCTGCAGACACAAGCCGTCTCCATTCGTCTCTCTGCTTGATCTTCTCTTGCCAGTCGCTGATTCCAAGTGCTTGTAGGTCTGTATGTATATTATCTCTCCACCGTCTTCTTGGTCTACCTCGAGGTCTACGGTCATTTATTTTCTGAGAATTTAGTTTTGTTTCCCTGTTATCTTCCATTCTTTCTATATGCCCCAGCCATTGTAGTCTATTAGCTTTCATGATACCAGTGATTAGCGAGGACTTAAACAGATCATAAATGTCTTTGTTGCTTCTTATATAATAATAATAATAATAATAATAATAATAATAATAATAATAATAATAATAATAATAATAATAATAATAATAATAATAATAATAATAATAAATGCCCCGAAGCAGTTTTCTGCTAAAGGTTTATGATGTGAAAGCGACATCATAATTTGCAGACCTGGATGCACGGAGGTATTAGTGGCCCATCTGTTCCTCACTTTCGCAGTCCACAAGCCCTGATGTCCAACCTGACCGTGCTCAAGACATCATCATCGCCGCCCGCTATCAACTAGCTAGGTTAGCTGGGATAGCTAATAATAAATAGCTGGGATACTTCAGTAGAGCGTTCATTGTTCTACACATCCTTATGTATAGAAACAGTCAACAGCTGGGATGTTTCCGTAGGTGTTGCCTCTTATTGTTCTACACATCCTTGTGTATAGAAATAGTAAACAGATTGGATGTTTCGGTCGGTGTTGTCTTTGGTTGTTCTGCACATCCTTATGTATGGAACCACTGGGGCTATTGCTGCATTAAATTAAATGTGTAATTTATTTGATTGGGCTAGAGCAAGGGGGAGACAAAGTCACATATAACACCGTGTGGATTGGCTATATGGCGTCATCGGGACAAGAAAACAGGATTCCGGACTCGGGTAGTCGCATGTGCAGGCGAACCTTGACCGCAAGAACCTTGCGGCATGTAATTAATGGTGATGCTAATAATAATCATGGTGATGATGATGATGATGGTGATGATAATGATGATGATGATGATGATGATGATGATGATGATGATGATGATGATGATGATGATGACGATAATGATGATTAGTATGACATTTTTGAACCGCAGATACATATTTCAACACTGCATATTTGTTTGTGTTTTATTATTGTTAAAAAGGTCGCTTAAAAGTCGATAGGGTCGACTTCATTGCACCGAGTTTTGTCCCATATGGCTCGGTCTCTTTCTGCAGTGCGGAGAGCCTCGCTCAAAGCACGAACTCCGTAGCTCTAGCGACGGCCCACAGGACTCTCCTGAAAAATTTAACTCGTGAACCGAAGAACGCGGCCTGGAATCGAACCCACAACCTTCAGAGCCCGAGTCAAACGGCTTGACTACTTCGCCACGGAGACTCTAATTATATTATATATCCAATTTAACTATTGTTATCCATTCAATGTAGAACTGAACAGACAGTCTTTGGACGAACTCTCTTATTCGTCTCATACAATGTCAGTGAGTTTGTGTGTCACGTATCTCAGCCAAAGTATAATTTATTTATTCACTTCATGCTGACGAGGGTGAGGACGGACAGGCTTCGTGCGGAGTGGCTTGCTTCGCTACGGAGGTCACGGGTGACAAGCATCGCCTGGATCTTTTCTCCAGGGCATGCCGGTGTGCTGGGAAATGAACAGGCGGACAGATTGGCAGGCTCTGCAGAACTTGGTGGAGTATTGATACATGACAAGGCAGACGTGGTTGCTGCCTTGTGGAAGCACGTGTACACCTCGGAGGAGCAAATGGATCACCATGGTCTGGCGAGAATGAGACAGCGAGGAGTGACGAGGGGATCTGGCCGACGCTCAACGCTCAGAGGAAAGGCGAGACGGACATATAATCAGATTGCTACTGGTACTATTAGTGTTGGAACTCTTCGCTGGCTGCTGAGGATGGGGACGAAGCGTTTATGGTATTGCCTCGAATGCTGTAATGTCGGTTCCTAAATCAGTCAATTAATCAATTCATATTATATATCAATCAATCATGTGCCATGCCGGAAAGCGTGGGCGGTCATGACTCGCCATTTCACTCGATCACGAGTGTCGTGGATCAGATCAGTGTTCCTGTCTCGTCCATGCCATGTGGCCAAGCCATCCAGGTATTTTCCTCTCGATCTTCCTCTTGGTCTGTTCCCTTCGATCTTGCCAGTTGTCACTAAGTTCTCCAATCCATTTCTTCTCATAACATGTCCAAAAAATGTTGACTGTCTACGTCTAATTTCTCTAATCAGTTTACGATGTTCATTTGTCTCCTGTAGTACTTGGTCATTGGTTTTTCTGTCTGTCCATGGTATTCTTTGCATTTTCCTCAGAAACCACATTTCTGCAGCCATCAGAAGCTTTTCAGCTTGACTGCTCATTGTCCAAGTTTCACATCCATACAAAAGAACAGGCTCTATGTATCCCCTCAACCCTCTTTTTCTCGTTTCAATTGACATCAATCAGTAAAATTGCCCCCCTGTGGGGCGTGGGCCCAACGTTGGGAAACACTGGTATAGGGAAAAAAGATCTGGAGACATCACACATCCCTGCCTAACACCTCTCTTAATTGGCTGATACTGTCCCACTTCATTATCATTCCTTATTGCAGCTTGTTGTTTCCAATATATGTTTTTTATAAGTCTAATGTCTTTCCCATCAATTTGTAGATCTGCAAGCATATCCACCATGTTGACATGTCTAACTCTATCAAAAGCCTCTGCATAGTCAATAAAGCAAAGATGTATATCCTTGTTTACTTCTATAGCACGTTCAATAACTGTTCGCAGCATATACACAGCATTTACTGTACCCTTTCCTTCTACAAACCCACATTGTTCTTCCCCTATTTCAGGTTGTATCTTCTTCCTCACTCTTTGCATGATAATTCTTAGCAAAATTTTGTGATGTGACTCATTATACTAATTGTTCTATGTTGATCACATTCCAAGGTTCCTGATTTCTTTGGGATTGCAATAAATACAGAGTTACATAATTCAGGAGGTATATCTCCAGTATCATATAATGTGTTCATCAGTCTGGTGACTTGCTCTAGTCCAAATTCTTCTAAAGCTTTAATCATTTCTGTTGTGATGTTATCTGCACCGGGGGCCGTGCCAGCTTTCATATGCTTAAGAACATTTCGAACCTCCATCTCCAAAATTGGCGGTCCTTCATTATTAAATCTAATATCATACTGTTCGTCTCTGTTATCATCATAAAGGTGTTTCACATAATTTGTCCATACATGTAGAATCTGGTCTTTTTCTATTATGATTTTGCCATCTTCAGTTTTTAGACACCATTTTGATGTACTTGTTCTTTTATTAGTAAGTTCCTGAATTCTTTTGTGCACTAATTTGGTATTTTGACTGTTGTGTTGGTTTTCAATTTCTAAGCACTTTTCCTCAAGCCATGCTTCTTTTGCCTCCTTACATAATATTCTGACTTGTCTGTGAATTTCTTCATATTTGACAGAATTATTTTTGTTGAGTCTTCTTGTTTCCATGAGGTGTAAAATTTCTTCAGTCATCCATTTCTTACGACCCACCTTCTTTAATTTTGGAATAGTTGTTTCTGCAGCCACATTGATTGAATTCTTCAACGTTTCCCATTGATCATCCACATCCTGGAATAGGATCTCTAAATCAGACAAATTTTCAAATCTGTTCTGTACTTCTATGTTGAATTTGTTTTGTATTTCCTTGTCATTACTCAATGTACACAAATCATATTTAGTGTTTCCTGTTATATACTTGACTTTCTTCAACTTTATCTCAATGTTCCTGTGAGTAATCTGTGGTCACTATAACAATCAGCACTGGGAACTGTTTTTGCTAGTGTTAATGCGTTTCTAAATCTTCTGCTAATCAGAATGTAGTCAATCTGGTTTTTAATCCTGCTATCAGGACTCCTCCATGTCCATAATCTTCTAGGATGTTGCTTGAACCAGGTGTTTCCTACAATCATTTCCTGTTCTTTTGCCCACTCTACGAGTCTGTATCCTCTTTCATTTCTCTCTCCTAAACCATAGTTTCCTACTGTGTATCTATCCTCTTGATTTCCTACTTTTGCATTGAAGTCCCCTATTATGATGTTTATTTCTGAATTTTTACATTTCTTTAAGGCAGACTCTATGTCATTATAAAATTCTTCTACACTATCTTCACTGGATTCTCCTGTTGGGGCATATACTTGAGTAATATTTATGCTAAAAGGTCTGCCACTTAATTTAACTAGTAGAACTCTGTCCGACACGGCCCAATATCCTTGAACAGATTTTGATGTTTTCCGGTCCAAAATAATTGCCACTCCTCTATGACGATCTTCACCTCCAGAATAAATAATCTTGAAATCTTCCTCTATCTTGATGCCTGCTCCTGTCCATTTCGTTTCGCACATACCTAAAATATTAATTTTTTCCCTTTCAATTTCTTGTTTTATGATCTCTAATGTTCCGTCGTTGTTTAACGTCCTAACGTTCCAAGTTGCTAATTTTAACGTCTCTGTCCTTGTCTTGCGATGATCAGTCTTTAAGCGAATCATGATATACTAGGCACTTTTAAAGAGGTAGTTTGCCGTTGCTTTCCTCTATGGCAGTGACCTTACTGGTCGGAGACCGCAGCCATTGACTCAAGAAGAGTTCCTCTGCCTGCCGTCGTGAAGCTCGAGGCCATGACCCACAATATCTGTAGGCTGCCCTCAAAATTTCATCCACCACCTGCCTTCCGTGGCTTCTTTTGAAAACTTCCAATAAAAGGAACACAAAATAACAATACATCTGACGAGGTGCCGCGAAATATGCCAGGCAAAAAATCGTGCAATATATTGTTTGTGACATCTGTGTTTAAAATCAAAACACATAAATACTAAGTACGTATAATTTCCCATCTACTTTCAGAAGGTTCTATAATAAAACGCATTGTCAATATCAACACACACAAAATACGACCTTAGTATGTGTAATTCCCCATCTATTATTAGAATCTTCTATTCTAAATCAATCAATCAATCATGTGCCATGCCGGAAAGCGTGGGTGGTCATGACACGCCATTTCACTCGATTACTAGCGTCGTGGATCAGCTCCATATTCCTGTCTCGACCATGCCATGTGGCCAAGCCATCCAGGTATTTTCCTCTCTGTCTTCCCCTTGGTCTGTTCCCTTCGATATTGCCAGTTGTCACCAAGTTCTCCAATCCATTTCTTCTCATAACATGTCCAAAAAATGTTGACTGTCTACGTCTAATTTCTCTTATCTGTTTACGATCTTCATTTGTTGCCTCTTGTACTTGGTCGATGGTTTTTTCTGGCTGTCCATGGTATCCTTTGCATTCTCCTCAGAAACCACATTTCTTCAGCTATCAAATGTTTTTTCAGCTTGACTGCTCATTGTTAATGATTGTAGCATTGTCTTCTCTTCTTCCCAAGATAGCGATCCGGAGTTTTCATAATCACTCGTACTCAGACATGCATGTTATTGTCTCTAAAATAACAGTGATGGGGATTGTTCTTCCTCGTTAGCACTCTGATCTTATGTTTGATGTCTCTAATATAGCAGCAATCAGGGATTCTCAATCAGCACAACAATCTCCAGAACACACTAAGTGATAACATCCGTATTAATATATTTGTTCACCCTAAATAAAGAAATTACAGCTCGTTGGTGTAACGGTTAGGATGTTAAACTGACAAAAGCAAGCGTGTGGTCGGACGAGGGTTCGATTCCCGTACTCGTCGTTAGAGACACAAACAATATATTATTATATTGCACCATTTATTGCCTGATATATTTCGCTGTATCACGTCGTGTGTTTACTATAGATATAATTCAACACTTATTAAAACAACGTAATGAATCCTTTAAGTTGAAATAACGTCACACGTCACATGTTTCACATCGGTGTTTATTTCTATAGTACGACTTACACCTGTTAGTTAGTTAGTTAGTTAATTAGTTAGTTAGTTAGTTAGTTAGTTAGTTAGTTAGTTAGTTAGTTAGTTAGTTAGTTAGTTAGTTAGTTAGTTAGTTAGTTTGTTTGTTAGTTTGTTAGTTTGTTAGTTTGTTAGTCAGTCAGTCAGTCAGTCAGTCAGTCAGTCAGTCAGTTAGTCAGTTAGTTAGTTAGTTAGTTAGTTAGTTAGTTAGTTAGTTAGTCGACAGATCATCCTCATTGCACATCGAACCATTCAGTCCATAAGTGCTCGGATCACCTCCTCAGCAAATCCCGCAGCGTGTAGCGACTCACGACGCCAGTTCTGTGTTGGTTTATCAATCTTCTTTGGCTTCCTGCGTAGTGTTCTTGTTTGGCCACCCCTCTCTTAATTTGCTATTTTCGCAGTCTGGCCATGGTTGTAGATTCACAGTCATGATGCTGACGACTTTCACCTGACGACAGTGAAACCATCGTCGTCATGGTCCATGTCGACAAGCGTGGGCGGTCATATTTTGCCATCTCACGCGATCACCAGAGTCGTGGATCAGCTCAGTGTTCTTGTCTCGATTCTGCCATGTGGCCAAGCTATCTAGATATTTACTTCTCTGCCTCCCCCCTGATCTTGTCCCCGCAATCTTGCCAGTTGTCACCAAATTCTCTAGTTTATTTCTTCATATAACATGCCCAAACATATCTTGACTAAGTCTAATATCTCTAATCAGTTTATGTATGGTTACAGTGAAATATACCAGCCAATAATATGTGCAAGTTGTTGTTTTCATTATGCTGGTAATTTTAAATGTTGTTTCCTTTCTGAAACCAACAGCGTATTTATTTATTTATTGATCTATTTATTTATTTATATATGTAATGCTCCATGAGCCGGTCTCTCTGGCTGTGGGGTTACAACACTTTCTCTCTGTAATCCCGTTTATCACGCAGAGTCTCGCAGCGGAGCGAGAACTGAGGTGGTTCGACCCCCGCTCGTGACTTGCGGATACTGAGCCGGCCGCTCAGAAAGCAATGGCAAACTACTGAGCGTAATCTTGCCAAGAGATCAACAGACAGCTGAAAGATGCTGCTGTTGACAGCTAAGTCCTGTAAAAGGATACGCAAAACATTTTAATGCTCCATGGCCGAGGTGTTAGTAGCTTTCTCCGCTAACCCCGAATACTCTCGTCACGTGACGCGACGAGAATTAGCAGTGGTTCGAATCGCAAAAGTGACTTATGAGAGTATGGAGCCGGTCGCTCAGAAGGTCGTGGCGTGCTGATGAGCGTAATCTAGGCTAGGAATCAACATACAGCTGAAAGATGCTGGTGTTGACCGCAATATCCTGAAACAGGATGGAAACGCGGGGGGAAAAAAAAAATTTTTTATTTATTTACTCCCCAGCGCCTTCACTGTGGTTGAGGAGAACATCGTACATCCGCTTTGTCAGGTCCGTGCACTCTGCGAGAAAGACAAACAGCAAAAGCTGAAGAAGGCCATCAAGGACGCTTGCTCAGAAATGCTGACGAAGCTGAAACCAGAGGCAGACCTGCAGAGAATCCGGCATAAGGAGTGGGAGATGAAGTTGCTGCCTCGCGAGCAGAGTTTGTTCTATGGGTTAATCAGCCTGGTGCCCACGTGTCTAGACAGACTGACCACCATTGACCTCAACACGGATGAATACATTATGGATTTCCCGGAGATGTGTGCCTGGTGACCTGGATTACTGATCGGTTCCTGGTGCAGATTGTAATGTTAGCACATAATGAAGACATGAACAATTGTTTGCACGATTTACTGCCTGGCCTGTTTCGCTGCATCTCATCAGGTACATAATGGCATTCAGACATCACACAACATAAACATAATTAGATAAATCCTTAAAGCTCAAATAGACAAGATACATATTATATTATTATATATTATTATTATTATTATTATTATTATTATTATTATTATCACAGGGCACCTCAAGGAAACGCAATTTAACCCATGTGGCATGTGTGGAGCTTTTCTATTCTTATTTCTACAATTGTTTCCTTGTTTTCTATGACTGCGATCAGTACCATTGTGTATAATTCTCACAAGGAAATATTTGACTTCGCCCGTGTGTTACAGAGGCCCTTGAGGAAAAGCAAAGAATAGTAACACTGCAACTGACCATGCATGTCGTCGAGACAACTAAAGAGGTTTGGCAGCAGAAGGCTATTTCATCCAATAAAGAACGTAAGCCACAAAATCTACACAATCAGTGGCATGTCTGCCAAGGACGTGGTCTGTGTTGGCTGAGGGTGTGTCTCATTGTGCGTTAAGGGGTTTAAAAAGCAAGCAGTTCTACTTCATTGCACTGCGTTTTATCCAATATGCCTTGGTCTTTTTCTACAGGACGGCCTGCAGAAAGCGCCGCACAAAGCACGAACTGCGTAGCTTCAGCGACGACCCCCAAGAGTCTCCGAGAAAATTGCACTCGTGTACCGAACGCCGTAGGCCAAATTCAAACCCATCAACGTCGGATCGCGAGTCAGACTGCGAAAACATTTCGCCACGGAGACTCCCTGTTTCATTGGAAGATGATGGACAGCAGAAGAAGTGGAAGGGGAGGAAGAGTGTCTTAGGAAACCTTTTATTGGTCAAGTGTGTGGGGGATGGGAGGGGTGTGTGAATCTAACATGTACAAATACTCGTGTTTTTAAACATACAATGTCGGGTCTAGCATATTCATCATTATAGTCATCATCATCATCATCATCATTATCATCATCATCAACATCATCATCATCATCATCATCCAATTGCATGTCCGGTACAGAACATTTCCAGCATAACATTTTTTGTTAATTGTCTCCCTTCATAATTTCTGTGATTCCAGTTTTCTGGTCGTCTGTGGCTGAGGTAGTTTGCCATTGTTTTCCTTCTTGGCAGTGACCAAACCTGGTCTATGACGGTGGCAATAGTCTCTATATAGAGGATGAATCACCAAAACATCGAGAGGTAGATGGTCTGCTTGACTAGAACACGATCACACGTACGAGGGCTATTCCAAAATCAAACACCGATTAGCTGGTAAAAATAAACCGGTTGTCATAGCGACCATGTTCATTGCTTGCATCATTCTGCAGTCTTTTATCTCACTACACATCAACCTACAGTCGCATTTTTTGCAGTGGTTCTCGAATTGCATTCGAATAAAAATGGACGTTGCAGCTACAGCCTTCGTCAGCACACAAACAACAAACATACAACAAGATAAATACATGGAATGCTGTCTCCATGAGATTCTCAGCCAGCTCGAATCGATCTTGAGACCATCACCAACGACTATCTGTCGGCTGCTCTTAAGCTCCATTCGACATTTGCTGCAGTGGTTTTGTGTTACCCTGGTCAGCTAAACAGAGATGGTGATCGGGAAGATCATCATGGCCTGGAGAGAATGATGCTGCAGGTACAGACGAGATTATGTGGTCTTCACTCAGGACTCCGTCCTGTAAAGGATATGCAACTAACTTTAACTTTATGTCTATAGAGGAGCTGTATGTGTTTCAAAAATAAACATGAATAAGTTTTTTTTTTTCCTTGTCTTTCGTTGTGTCTAAATTTAACTGAATCCGACCACAATTATGACTTGTTGATCATACATGTTTATAACGAACATTTAAAATAATTTATTTTCAAAGATATCCGTGAAAATAAAAGATTTAGTCATGTGAATTCATTTTATTCTTGTGTTTTTATATTCTTATATTTATTGTGGAATGTTTTCTTAGCACAGTGTGCAACATATTATTTGTAAATAATTTGTACATAAGACGTGAATTGGCCAAGGCATAATAAGAATGCCCACTTTGCACAACATACGTGTCCGGGGGTTCATAGCGAAGGTTAATTACAGTGTTTAGTGCAGGAGAGCCTGGCATATGATACCATGACATCTTGTCTGAGAATGGAGGTGCAGGTAGCCACAGCGGAGGTCCGCTGGTTCGGGGGACAAACAGCACACTGAAGTCGTGATTGTAACAGACTCACAGATTACGTTGATAAAGATGAAGACGGGTATGTTTCGAGCATATATATATATATGTATATGGAGCAGACTTCCGGTCCCCAGCATGGCGGTTAGGCATTGAACCGCTACGGCCTCTGTAGTATTTATCCTTGTGGCTGCGGTTTGCATTCGCATTGTCCTCATGTTGGACTGGTAGTGTATGGTTCCGTCACCCTGCTACTGAGTGAGTGCGTGGTGCGACTCTGTGAACTGTGAAATTCATGTGGAATGCTTTTACATCTGTCCGCTTTTGTTTGTACAGTGAACTGCATGTTCGGAACAATGGCTACCGGCTGTTGTGGAATTGACTGAATTGCCTTTTCGGTTCACAAGTACATTTTTCAGGAGACTCCTGGGAGTCGAAGCTGGAGCTATGGAGTTCGTGCTTTGTGCGGCGCTTTCGGGCCATGTGAGAAAACCCGGGTCAATGAAGTATTTCTGGTGACTGCCGATTCCATCGACGATGAACTGTAATTTTCGTGGATGACTTTTGTGTTGCATTCTGGTGGCGGCATTATGCACAGAGTACCTGTCCGGGCTGTTGGATTGCCGAGACTCCTGTTTGTTCCATTTTTCACATTGTACAGTAGGGAGCATTTTGTGTGATATACACTGGCACAGGAACGCAGCATAGTGGGGACGACCCGTTGCCGTGAAGTTGGAACACCGACTAACTAACTAATTAAATAACTAACTAACTAACTAACTAACTAATTAACTAACTAACTCAAGATATGGAGCGTCGTTTTGCATCTTTTCTACATTACATGCTGGTGTGGTGGGAAACTAGGAGGCGGACTGATTGGCCGGATCAGCAACGCTAAGTGGGGTAGAGGTACTAAAGTAGACTATATTGCACCAAGTGTTAACCCTTTTGGTTCGCCAAGAGTATGCACAAAGCACGAACTCCGTAGCCCCAGCGATGACACCCACATCCCCACCCCAAGAATCTCTGGGGGAAATTGCACTCGTGCTCTGAGCCCGGGGAGCGAACACACAACCTTCAGAACGTGTGGCAGATGACTTAACCCTTTCGTTACGGAAAGACAACTCTAACAAACCAGAACTCGATATTTATGAAGACTTGATTTTTAACGCAATGAAATCGACCAAGCAAGCACGGCCAATAGGAGAAGAGACCACACTCCACCAAGATCGAGAGTCAACAAATGCTTGAAGAAGTCGGATGTGTCGGCCGAAAGGTGCAAATAACGCAGCTTTGCTATAAACAGGCACAACGTAATTATGTCTAAAACAACATTCCAGACGAACGCAGAAGAAGAGGAAGAAGAAGAAGACGAAGAAGAAGAAAAGAAGAAGAAGAAGAAGAAGAAGAAGAAGAAGAAGAAGAAGAAGAAGAAGAAGAAGAAGAAGAAGAAGAAGAAGAAGAAGAAGAAGAAGAAGAAGAAGAAGAAGAAGAAGAAGAAGAAGAAGAAGAAGAAGAAGAAGAAGAAGAAGAAGAAGAAGAAGAAGAAGAAGAAGAAGAAGAAGAAGAAGAAGAAGAAGAAGAAGAAGAAGACGAAGAAGAAGAAAAGAAGAAGAAGAAGAAGAAGAAGAAGAAGAAGAAGAAGAAGAAGAAGAAGAAGAAGAAGAAGAAGAAGAAGAAGAAGAAGAAGAAGAAGAAGAAGAAGAAGAACAAGAAGAAGAAGAAGATCACTCAGATACAACAACACAGGACTGAACACGCATGGTTAATGCCCGATATGCAGCGACATCTTTTGACATCTTCGACATTCGCCTACTACGGCCAACCCTTTACTGGCCCCCCCACTCATACACTGTAGGGCAGTGGTTCTCAACCGGTGGGGAATTTTAGGGTTTCCGGGGGGTGTAGGGGGGGGGGGGGAGGAATCAAGATTATTTCAAGATCGCGTTAATACAAGAACCGATTACTTGATATTGTTTTTCCCTTCATACTTTACGGTTCTATACGTCTCACTCTTCTAGATTTCATTTTATAAAATAAGTAGACCCACAAATCATGTTTTATGTGGACGTCTAGACTTGTTTTAGTATGTGCTATTAAATTTAGCTTCCATGATTACGTTTACTTTGTAAAGTGGGGGCACGGGCCAAATTTTTAGGTAGGAAATACGAAAGGGGGGGGGGGTGACGTTCTGAAAATATGGTGAAGGGGGGCACGTGCCAAAAAAAGGTTGAGAACCACTGCTGTAGGGATATCCACTGGGGCACTCCTTCCCAGTTTTCATTCTCGGCCCACCAGCACATCTCCATTGCTTCCAGTTTCCCGCCTTCCCTTCCTCCCTGTCTTCATGTACCACATTCACGCATTTACCTGGTGTCTTCACTGGATCGTCCCCATCCCTACCCCTGTCCCCATCACTCCACATACCCTAACTGCTGTCTATATAAGAGTATCAACGTTCAGATTCGTGTTAGTATCACAGCATGGGATTCTGAGATAAGTAGCACATTTGTTTCATTTTCTTTCCCTTATTCTCATTTTTTCATCCTTCCACTCTTCTCATCCTGTTCTTATGCCTTAATGTAGTCACTGTAGTGTGTTTTCCTCGTGTTTATATCTGGTTTTGTATATTTTTTGTTTGTTGATGAAGGCTAGTGACCACAACGTCCTGTGTTTTCCGTAACTGTGTTCTACACAGCTGCATTACTCTGTGTTATTTTATATTGTTTAAATTTACACAGCTTTATAGCAGTTCCACTAATTTTGAACATAGAATAACAGAACACCAGGATTCCTTCGGGTTTCTAATGTTGGCCTAGCTAAAACTGTCGGTGATTATGTTGTCTATCGTGTTCTCTGCTTCGCTACTTCACGTCTGCAGGTGCTAATCCATACAATTCAGCTTATTTCTCACATGCTAGGCCTCCACGAAAAGCCACTGACACTGAATAACAGAGAAATCTAAGAAAACCGGACGACAATATAACCAGAGACTCTATTATTTGGAACCTATTTGGCATACGAAATAGTGGGAGACCTAAAAACACATGGATAAGAGAATTACTAAGATTAATATATTTGGACAAATGGATAAGAGAATTACCGAGATGAATAATATTTGGACACATGGATAAGAGAATTACCAAGATGAATAATATTTGGACAAATGGATAAGAGAATTACCAAGATTAATAATATTTGGACAATATGGAGAGAGTTGCAGGAGATAGCAAAAGAGAAGACGATTTGATGTGGTTTGGTTGAGGGGTTATGGCCCAATGGGAGAGAGAAGAGAGAGGAAAGAAAGAGAAGAAGAAAGAAAGAGACAGAGAGAAGAAGAAGAAGAAGAAGAAGAAGAAGAAGAAGAAGAAGAAGAAGAAGAAGAAGAAGAAGAAGAAGAAGAAGAAGAAGAAGAAGAAGAAGAGAAGAAGAAGAAGAAGAAGAGAGAGAGAGAAAGAGAGAGAGAGAGATCCATAGAAGAAGAGGAAGAAGAAGAAGAAGAAGAAGAAGAAGAAGAAGAAGAAGAAGAAGAGAGAGAGAGAGAGAGAGAGAGAGAGAGAGAGAGAGAGAGAGAGAGAGAGAGAGAGAGCCATAGAGAGATAAGAAGAAGAAGAAGAAGAAGAAGAAGAAGAAGAAGAAGAAGAAGAAGAAGAAGAAGAAGAAGAAGAAGAAGAAGAAGAAGAAGAAGAAGAAGAAGAAGAAGAAGAAGAAGAAGAAGAAGAAGAAGAAGAAGAAGAAGAAGAAGAAGAAGAGAAGAAGAAGAAGAAGAAGAAGAAGAAGAAGAAGAGAGAAGACAGAAGAAGCAGAAGAAGAAGAAGAAGAAGAAGAAAGAAGAAGAAGAAGAAGAAGAAGAAGAAAGAAGAAGAAGAAGAAGAAGAAGAAGAAGAAGAAGAAGAAGAAGAAGAAGAAGGAAGAAGAAAGAAGAAGAAAGAAGAAGAAGAAGAGAAGAAGAAGAAGAAGAAGAAGAAGAAGAAGAAGAGAAGAAAAAGAAGAAGGAGAAGGAGAAGAAGAAGAAGAAGAAGAAGAAGAAGAAGAAAGAAGAAGAAGAAGAAGAAGAAGAAGAAGAAGAAGAAGAAGAAGAAGAAGAAGAAGAAGAAGAAGAAGAAGAAGAAGAAGAAGAAAGAAGAAGAAGAAGAAGAAGAAGAAGAAGAAGAAGAAGAAGAAGAAGAAGAAGAAGAAGAAGAAGAGATAGAGAGATCCATAGACACGCCCCAATAACCACTAATTCTACTGTGTCTAAAGAATATGTTATATGATGCAGAAAGCCAAAGAATATTGATAAACCAACACAGAACTGGTGTCGTTAGCCGCTACACGCTGCGGGATTTGCTGTGGAGGGGATCCGAGCACTTATGGACTGATGGTTCGATGTGCAATGAGGATGATCTTCCGATGACTCGACTCGGCAAATATTGAATCAATATTGTAAAGAAGCCAGTATTATTTCCACTATTGGGAAAAAGCCATTTATAATTTCCAGTATTATGTGTGTTAACATTGTGAAGAAACCAATAATCATTACTAGATTGAAATGAAGTCAGTAGGACTTACAATGTTGTGATGAATCAGTGAATAGTGTTTCACGATTTATGAAGTCTAGAGTGTGATAATCAGTTAATTGTGTTTCACGATTTATGAAGTCTAGAATGTGGTGAATCAGTGAATAGTGTTTCACGATTTATGAAGTCTAGAGTGTGGTGAATCAGTGACTAGTGTTTCACGATTTATGAAGTCTAGAGTGTGGTGAATCAGTGAATTGTATTTCACGTTTTATGAATTCTAGAGTGTGATGAATCAGTGAATAGTGTTTCATGATATATGAAGTCTAGAATGTGATGAATCAGTGAATAGTATTTCACGATTTATGAAGTCTAGAGTGTGGTGAATCAGTGAATAGTGTTTCACGATTTATGAAGTCTAGAGTGTGATAATCAGTTAATTGTGTTTCACGATTTATGAAGTCTAGAATGTGGTGAATCAGTGAATAGTGTTTCACGATTTATGAAGTCTAGAGTGTGGTGAATCAGTGACTAGTGTTTCACGATTTATGAAGTCTAGAGTGTGGTGAATCAGTGAATAGTGTTTCACGATTTATGAAGTCTAGAGTGTGATAATCAGTGAATAGTGTTTCACGATTTATGAAGTCTACAGTGTGGTGAATCAGTGAATAGTGTTTTACGATTTATGAACTTCGCAACCAGTAGAAGTTATATAATTGCGATGTATATGTGAATGTTGTTTCACGATTAAGGAGGTTATTATAAGTGGCAGGATTGTGATGACTCTGTGAATATTGAGTTAGGGTTGATGAAGCCCGATTGTTCAAGAGGGGTGATAGAATCTCTACAATAACTCACAGTATTGGTAAAACAATCAAATGCTATCAAGAGTCGTCTAGTTGAAAATTACTGCATTGTTTTCCAAGGAAGAGAAGTTGTTCTCAAAGTGTTGAAATCCGAAATACCAAGTCTTGGTGAAGCTGTCGGCATCATGGAGAAGATCTGGAAGGAGTCTGCCAGAAGTTCAGGTGAAATGTGCGTCCCCCGCCCCGGCAGACAATCTAAACTCCTAGTCTACGACAAAAGATCAGATTAATCTTAACACTAATTTCATTTTTTTTTAAAGGTGGCTTGTAGTGGTCAGGTTTAAGTCCTTCCCGTTGTATTTGACACACACAGACACTATCACAGCTTTGGACCAACTATCCCCCTGGGAAAATGCCATGGACTCTAATTGCTAGTTATAAAGCCCCCGATTGTTGTCCCTCAAACAAAATGTGTCATGGACATTCACAGGGCACTAGAGCGTCACCCTGTAATTTGACATCAGGCAACAACAATACAGTGTGAAGCTTCACCTCGGTAGCTATGTGACCCAGAAAGTACAAAGAAGCCACGTTGTAATGGGAATGATAATTTAAAGATTACTGCCCAACCTCACAGCATTCAATCACTGCGGTCTTCAGAAAGCACGATATAGATCAAGATAAAATGTGTGTGGGTGTGTGTGTGTGGTGAGCGAGAGAGAGAGAGAGAGAGAGAAAGAGACAGAGAGAGAGAGAGAGAGAGAGAGAGAGAGAGAGAGAGAGAGAGAGAGAGAGAGAGAGAGAGAGAGAGAGAGATGTACAAGTGTAACATGCATTCCGCTAGGGGAGATGGATTTCAAGCAATGCAAGTAAGGTGGGTTTACATGCACTATGCCATAAATGTCATATTATTATAACTGTATATGTATGTATTTGTTTTATTAACGCATCTGACACTTAACACTAACAAACGGCAACGCTCTGTAAAATACACAAACAAAAGAAATACGCATTACACTTTGTAAATATACATTGCTTTGTATGAAATAAACATTTGGAAAAAAAAAATAAAAAAAAATAAAAATTACTTTTTTCGCTGTAAAACAGGCACTGATCATCTGCAAATAGAAGTTCATTTATTTCCTGTGGATCAGTTGTTTCATTTGGAGTAAAGAGTTCTAAATTTTCTGAATCTGTTCTGTCAAGTCTTGCTTCTTTGGATATTCTGTCCATGTAGATATTAAATGGCAGAGGAGAAAGCACACATCCCTGTCTCACTCCTGTATTGACTGTGAACATATCTGATATACCTTCTTGTGTTCTTACTACACTTCGGCTCGAGTGGGTACATGGCTATGTCATAATAATGCAACAAAAATAAATAAATAAATAAATAAGATACAGAGGTTCCAAGGAAGCTGACAGGGGGGAAAATGTGGAAATCAGAGGACAGGCTAAACAAAACCAACCTTAAAAAGATGTGTACAGAATAGTTTGTTAGTACGAATAATTTTGTTTTTCTCGCTACGAGGCAAAGGAGTTACAGACGCAATTCGTAATCCCGCATACCCGCGTTCGAAACACAGCTGCAGACGATTTGGCAGCATACCTTCTTGCGTTGGTTTTTTTTACGACATATCCTTTACAGGACATCGCTGTTAACATCAGCATCTTTTAGCTGATTGTTGAATTTCTTGGAAGGATTGCGCTCAGTGGTTTGCCATTGCTTTCCGAGCGACTGGCTCACATAACCTGTAAGTTACCGACGTGGAGAGAACCGCTACCAATGCTCGCGCACGTCACGTCACGTTACGAGAGTGTGCGGGATTACGGAGAAAGTCGTGTAACACCTAGACCTGGGATGCCGACCCTGTAAAGCAGTGTTTCCCAACGTGGGGCCCACGCCCCACAGGGGGGAAATTCGAGTATTAAGCTGGACAATTCGAGTATTAAGGGGGACAATTCGAAAATGGACTCGTCCAGCGTTTAAGTTAACCATATGGCGACTCTCAGTTGCTATTCGAGCTGGGTAAACGTCCAGTATAAGTAACTACTGTCCGCCATGTTAGTAGCCGTGATTTCATTGTTAGACGTTAGAATTGAAATACTGGTTATACTGGGCCGGCCCTAAGCATTTTGCGCTATTTGTTCTGAATGGTGCGAAATGCTTAGTGCCGGGATCTCAGTTTCTGCAGTATTTCACAGTAACGCTCAGCATCCACCATTGGTGTTAATTTGAAAGCATCCGTTAAATTGTTGTAAAAGTCTCGTTGTTTTAAAAATATATGTATACATTGGATAAAGATAAGTGATATAGAAATGGTATGTAAATTCAATAGGTAATTTAAAAAAAAATTAATTTCAGTTTTAGAAGCATCAATTTCCAGAAAAATTTGTCAAATGACAAAGTATGTTTTTTGTTTTACTTTTGCGATGTATGTGCCATACATATTTAAATATGCATTTTTAGTCTACGTTTACTCCAGTTCATATTATTTTTGTTAAAGTTTATATTTGATCTTATATTTCTTTCTTTCAGCCCATAGTGAAATGAGTGGTGCAAGCAAGAAAACAAATTTGTCAATATTCGAAGGAATATTTAAAATTTGGTTTCATACCCGCTGTCCACGAATCACTGAACCGAGGTCGTCTTGAGGCACATTTAAAGGCGACATAATTCATAAAAACATAATTCTCATATTAATTCAGATTTGAATTACCCTTCAAACTTTAAAGAAAAATTTTGAAAAAGGGAGTAACATTAAAGTCTCTATTTCTCATAATGCCGGTCTCTCAGGCCGAGGAGTTACAACACTTTCTCCGTAATCCCGTTTATCACGCAGAGTCTCGTAAGCGGGCGAGAGCTGGCAGCGGTTCGACCCCCGCTGGTGACTTGCGGGATAACAGAGCCGGCCTCTCAAAAAGCAATGGCAAACTACTGAGCGTAATCTTGCCAAGAGATCAACAGACAGCTGAAAGATTCTGCTGTTGACAGCTAAGTCCTGTAAAGGATACGCAAAACATTTTTTTTATATTTCTCATAATGGAACTATCAGTCGTACTCTTGTGGCTAGTTATCAAATTTCATTACTCATCGCTAAATCTGGGAAAAGTCATACTATAGGGAAGAATTTAATCAAAGCATCAATATCAGCATTTCTTAAAATGGTTCTGGAAAAAGATGACAAAGACGTTAAAGCTATACCACTAAATAACAATACTGCTAGCAGAAGAATAGACGAAATGAGTGAGGATATTGAAATACAACTTATGATTCAAGTAGTTTTAGTGAACAATTCAATTTTTGAATATTAAAAATTATGTATATGTTGGGGGGGGGGGGGCATAAGAATTTTAAAACGGCTTAGGTGGGGCATAGCACAAAAAAGGTTGGGAAACACTGCTGTAAAGGATATGCAACTAATTTTATTTACTACAAGGGAAATAATTGCATTTAGGTTGAAGTCATATAGCTTCAGCAATCAAGGGGAACAATTATAGATTTCACTATATTTGTACTGACAGCAGTTTTGCAAGAGAAGTATATGTTTATTCCTGTAACAATTTTATTCATATTCTAGGAAGTATCTATTGAATGATACCGTCATAAAAGTTATATACAGTTTTGAATATTGTTTACAATCTTAGGCACCAAGTTGTTGTGTAATAAATAATGTTTAGTAAATTATTTATTTCTTTACCTGCTAGGCCAGGTCTGTCTAAACAGAAGTGACGCATGCTCTGGTTTCTCTTCACAACGTATAAAATATTGCAGATGCAAGTGAAATCTCCAGAGTAAAATTCAATAAAAGTTGTAAAAAGAAAAAAAAAGATTTTCGTGGAGAGGAGCAATAAAATAAAAGATTTCCGTTGAGAGGAGCAATATAATTAGTCTAAAGACTATTTTTCAGACCCTACACCGTAGGGTATATTGGAATAAATGTTACGAACGGTTAATAAAAAAAAATCTCCAGAGTAAACACAAGTACTCTTCTTTATGATATTATAATTTAGTATACATGAGTGCGAGAAAGAAACAGGAAAATACGAGTGAGATCAGATATTTATCATACGACAAATAGCCGAGAAAAATTGGGAATATAAAAGAGATCTCTATAACATTTTTGTGGATTTTAAAAAGGCTTATGATAGTGTCCATAGGAATAGTCTATGGAATGCTATGCAGGAATTAGGAATACCAAGGAAGTTAATCAACACGACCAGACTATGCATGGAAGATACTTATAATATAGTAACATATAAAGGCAGGAAATCAGACCCTTTCCAAATAACATCTGGCTTGAAACAGGGTGATGCACTATCGCCGCTACTCTTCAATCTGGCTCTAGAGAAAGTTGTAAGGAAGGTAAAGGAGGAATGTGATATTGGAGGAACATCCAAGCTGCTTGGTTATGCAGATGATATAGATATTATAGGGGGAAATGAACAAAAGACATTAGAAATATTGACTCACTTGGAAAAAGCCCAACAGATGGGGCTGGTTATCAACCAAGATAAGACAGAATATATGGTAATTTCAAGAGAAGGAATGGCTAAAAACTCTGCCCCATACAAATAGATAATATGACCATTAAAAGAACGGAAACATACAAATACCTGGGTACAATCTTCAACTGTTCCAACATCATAAGGGAAGAAATACAAACTAGAATCAATTCTGGAAATAAGATATACTATGCACTACAACATCTACTAAAATCAAAGGCGCTATCACGTAACACCAAAATCACAATATACAAAACACTGATCAGACCAGTTGTGCTGTATGGCTCTGAACCTGGAGTACAACGAAAGGAGACGAAGCCTTGTTACTGTAGCGAAACGCCAGTGGTCCATGTCCTTATGCATTCTTTTATTTTGGGTAGACAAGGGGGAACGGCTTTCGGAAGCTTTCAGTTCTCTTGTTCGCTCAAATCTCCATGAAAGATGGTTCTTTGGGTTATCTTCATACCACAATCTTTACATGGAGCGAGTATATATTTGTCTTTCCTTTCGGGTAGACCCGATGGAGCGCCTTGCGTCAAATGTGCACTGGTGCGGCTGCTGGTCAATTGATGGCCGTGCCAACACCTACCGTTTGATAGTTGCAGCATGTCAAGTGATTTAAAGATTACGACAGAGGTGCAACATACTACTGAGGTAGTGGAAAGGTAATACTTGAGTTGTGGGTGGTCCAGCCAGACCTGGACTTATAAATGTATTTTGTCTCGAGGGGGATGATGAATTGGCGAAAAGCCAATCATAACAAATGAAGAGTTGGTTGACCGTTGGCAATCTAACTAGGTGTTTTGTTCTTGGCATAGCCGGGGAAGTGAATCTGAACAATATATCTCCACAGAGGATTTCATTTGTTCTTGGCGTCAGATGAGCTGTTGCTATCTTTCTTTCTACGGCTTGAATTGGGCATATTGTCATCTTTCTGTGGAATATCATCATTGGATAGCTATGGTAATCTATGATCTATCTTCTTGAGCCAGAAGAGGCTATCCACAGGACTATCTCTTTCGTCTGTCACTCGATAGGATGATGTCGGGAGGATAATGGACTCCTCTATCTCACTGAGAGAACCTGAACTCATCTACACTATGGCGTGTGCAGGACAATGCCGGTACATTGGGGCGACAGCTCAGTCGAGAGCGGCGGCCGGGAGGGGTAGTATCTTCTTTCCTATTCTTGCTGGGAATGGGGAACTACACGGCGTGCCATATAACCCCACTACTACACTATATTTAGTTAACGGGGAGAAACACCCAGATTACTAGGCGCACCACACCACACGATCTTGGTTGTGAGAAAGGCATGGTTTGCAAGTTAGAGGAAAGCATGGAAATGAATGTGCCCAATAATAATAAAGGCTTGGTATGAGTGTGGAAAGTGTGTCTTGTAGACAAAACGTTCATAGGGTGGACAACCTGACATCTACAAGCTGGAGGTCTACTCAAGCCCGGACGTAGCCAATCCAGGGGCTACCTGACAGGTCAGGCCCATTCCTTCGGGTATCGTATATAATGCATTGGGTAGAGATCCTATATGTCAAATGTAATAACTGAGACCCTATTGGTCCTCAGGATTGTGTGATACATGAGTCAGCCCAGTCGCTCAATATTGTTTGTCATCTCCAGGGTCCTCTTCTGTTGGACGTGACTAAATCGGACAGTATCCACACGGCTTCTATGCTAGAGCCAAATACGTCTGATGAAGCCAGATCAATGTATAAGCCATCCCACACATGGTGTGCCTAACTCTGAGAGAGAGGCAAGGGCATATCTTGAGGAAATGACATAGGCCCGAGAGCAGTTGAATTCTGGGCTGAGTCTACGCATGATTATCCTGCATACCATGAGAAAATGACAATTTGCAGTAATGGTGCATCTCGGGTCCTTTCAGTGACATAGGCCCGAGAGCAGTTGATTTCTAAGCTGAGTCTACGCATGATTATCCGGCATACCCATTTTGTACCGGACATTGAAAGACACCTATCTATGTTAATTCCATGAACAATTCCCATTATGGGAAACCATAATTCAATGGAAGTCCTCAAAAACCAGTGGCTTTGATTCTACAGAAGCCTGTTGAACTTACACCCAAGTACCGGGAAGGAAGGAGCTTCTGGCACACGTGGTGAGATGTATGTGGACAGATCGGACAATATATGAAGCTGGGTCTGTGACTATGGCAACCTGAGGCTCTGTGCCTGAACTTTATCTGTGTTGTGTCTGTTTAGAACTTTCTGTGTTAACTACCTTGATGTTTTTTTGTGCTGTCCTGTATTGATTTAATAAATCAAGTTTTAGTTTATTCCAACGATCACTGTGTTATATATATGGATCAGCCAGAAGAACACGGCAGGAAATAGGTCCTTAGGTCGAAAGAAAGAGTGACAGTGAGTCCGGGGAAAACGGAGGAGGGTTGGCAGGTAAAGACCTATCCCAGCCAGGGCTATAAAGAGAATAATTTTGAAATATTGTGATAGGGCTATTTGGGACCCTCCACGTAGCTTGTTACAGTTACAAACCTTTGAGAACAAAGTTTTAAGACGCATCTTTGGACCCATTAGGGATTCACAAAGTGGAGAGTGGAAAAGAAGAAGTAACAAAGACATTTATGATCTGTTTAAGTCCCCGATAATCACTGGTATCATGAAGGCTAGTAGACTACAATGGCTGGGGCATATAGAAAGAATGGAAGATAATAGGGAAACTAAACTCGCTTACACTCAGAAAATAAATGACCGTAGACCACGAGGTAGACCAAGAAGACGGTGGAGAGATAATATATATACAGACCTACAAGCACTTGGAATCAACGACTGGCAAGAGAAGGTCAACCAGAGAGACGAATGGAGACAGATTGTATCTGCAGCAAAGAACCTCAATGGCTCGGAACGCTGAAGGAGAAGAAGATTGATAGAAAATGACAAGTTCATCTCTAACACTGACGTCAGATGTGCTCAACGGAAACCTGCTCCACCGCTCAGGTACAATTGTTGTGTCTCTCTCCGGCCCTGGAGCCGCCGCCAAGTCGACGCCAGCGTTCATAGCGAGCGCACTCGCTGGACTGGCCGGCGTGCCGCTAGGCGCAATAGCCAGTCTACACAGGTATGAGTCACCGACACGGTGGTTCGTGACTTTAACAGAAGACATACATGTTAAACTGTACGATAGGCTACACCGGGTACAATTACAAGTACCGAATTCGGACATCAATATTTGTCTGGAGCATGTAGACAAAGAAAGGCAAAAACTTACTTTGTGTTGGATCCCAGCGGCAATGAAGATAGAGGGTGTTAAGGCAATCGCCGTACATGCCATTTGGGGACCCGAATGTGGAGGTATTTCCACTAAAAAACTCTGGAGGTAAATGGGGAGCCTTATGTAACCCCGTGCAGGACACCCCCCATTACATAAATCTCAACATAACAGGGGTTACCAAAAACACTCACAAAATTCTGATCACATTGCCCAGCAGAAGAACTGCTTGTCATGTGTGTGGTATGGACGACCACTGGTCCAAAAAATGTCCAGCCAAACATACAAATAAGTCTGTTGTGGCACGAGAAGATGAAATAAATTGTCCACCTCTGAGAAGGCAAGGACCAGCACAACATCAACAAAACGAAAAACGCGGATCACAATTTGAACAACAGCCCACACAACAAGAAAAACAACAAACGGATACGCCAACAAACAATCAAGAAAACTACATTCTGGAAACGCAAACAGAAGAACCCTTTACAACTGTTTTCCACTTCAAAACCAGAAAAAGACAACTACGAGGATTAAGTCCAAACTCACCAAGCAGTACTAAGGAAGAAGAAGAAGAAGAAGAAGAAAACTCACCAACCAAATCAACGCCAAAAAAGAAGGAAAGACAAACAGAAAATACTGACGAAACCATCAGCAACGACACCTTTGATGATACAACTATATCAGAATTGACATCTAAGAACACTACTGACACTGACACTGACAACGAAGAAGATGGCCTACTGTTTTAACATCTACAATCAGATCACGTCTGCACCAAGACAACAAGAAAAAAATAACTATCTCAACTAGACAACCTCGTTCGTGTCTGATTTCTTATTACTTTTAGTCAACAATATCATTTGCTTGTTTTGATTAATTTATGATGACTAATGATATTATTATTATTTGTCTGAACATTTCAGGTTTACGCACAAAACAAAAACATATCGTCACACTCATACACAAATATAAACCCGATTTCATTCTCCTACAAGAAACAAACATATGCGAACACACACACGCAAAGCAAATCACTACACAATTAGGGCTCAGACACTCATGCTTCTGTCGACACATCGTGCGGGTTCTGGAACCGCCATACTGCAGACTTCAGACAAATAGGAAATTACTGGCACACACAGGGACGACCAAAGAGACATTACCATCATACACGTTAGAAACAACACACACACATACGCTTTAGTCAACATACATGCCCCAGCAAATTACAGCTATCAATCACAATTCTTCGAACATTTAGAAAACCTATTATCACAAACATTCAGAGGGAGGCATGTTGTTTTAGCAGGTGACTTTAATTGTTGTTTATCTTCGGCTGACATAATAGGGGGGAAGTGAAAACGCAGTTAAGAAGAGCCGGCCGAGACGACATGAATCAACTAGATACATTGCAATACATAATTGACACACATAACCTAGTAGATGCATTCAGGCACAAGCACCCCAATAGTCACGATACAACGCACAGAAACCATGCACATAACAGGTTAGATAGAATATACGTACCAACAACACACCACATAACACAAACTAAACACCTACAAGAAACTTTCCAGTATACAGACCACAAAGCAATACTAGCACACATCACTATAAATAACAAACCCACACAGCCTTTCAAACGATCACCACACTGGAAATTTAACAACACATTACTCCAAAAAAACAACTCTATGATATTTCCCATGGCAGCAAGGACAAACGGACTTACGATATGTCCCCCAATGTGCGATTCGGGACTGGTGGCTCATCAAACATCGTAGAAATAACTTCAGGACTACACTGATGAAACGTGGATGAAGTAACAATGTCGAAGCACAGGGAAAAATCTAACGCCTTTTATTCGGAGCTATCGGATTTGTATACATAGAGTATTACACACATTAGTGTCCAGTTCTGACCGGAAGGGCAACTAATTATTTAACGTGTAACTGACCTTGATACATATATCCTACATTTTCCTCTGTCCCCGCTCAATGACACTTTCCTTTCCCTCTGTTCATTCAAGTCGTCCTTGCCGTTATCTTTCTCCGATTTTCGTCTGTCTAGAGGTTTCCCATCGTTCGTAAATCCATGGCGTTCTCAATATGCTGTTAGCTGTTCTTAGCTTGGAGTGATTCCACTGCCAGCCTCCGACGATTGGATAGCCACACTAAGTTGTCCTCTAAATGTAACACACACCCCATCTTCTTGACCGTTCCACAGCGTATGGTCCCGTTGTCACGCTGGTCTTGATGTGACGTATCTTCGTATCTCTTGTTTTCGGTACACTGTCCACTTCGTTGTCCACTTCGGGATTTTCCTTTTATCCTCTCTGTATCGTGTGCTTTTGGCACTAGCTATGTGGCAGTGCTCACTAAACGCAGCAACCTCCGCAATGTACGGCTGACTCGCAGCTACCATAGTGCTGACTGCGACACCGACCATTCACTCGTCTCCAGCAAGGTGAAGATAAAGCCCAAGAGAATCTACAGACGCAGAACAGAAGGAAGACCACGCATTAACACCAGCGGCACCCAAAATAAAGAGAAGGTCAACAAATTCATGCAGGCTCTAGCGGATACTCTGCCTGGCCCCACAAACCGAAATTCCACCGAGAGATGGAGTCATTTTCGCGACACCATCTACAATACAGCACTATCAACATTTGGCAAAAGCAAACTAAATCAACCGACTGGTTTAAAGCGCACTCTGAAATGATGCTCCCAGTCCTGGAGTTAAAGAGAAATGCATTCTCAATGTATAAAACATCACCTTCAGAGAAAACACTACAGGCATTGCGAATGGCCAGAAATAGAGTACAACAGATGGCAAGAAGATGTGCGAACAGGTACTGGCTACAGCTCTCTGCTCAAATTCAAACTTGTGCAGACACTGGAAATATAAGAGGAATGTACGAGGGCATCAAGCAAGCTGTCGGTCCATCAAAAAATAAGATGGCCCCTTTACGATCAACTGAGGGGGTAATCATAAAAGATCGAGCGAAACAAATGAATCGCTGGGTAGAACACTACTCAGAGCTATTCTCAGTGGATAACACTGTCAGCGAAGAAGCTCTGGAAGCCATCGATCAACAGTCCGCCATGCATGCCTTGGATAACGAACCTTGCCTCACAGAAATCAGCGAAGCACTAGACTCTCAAATCCGGCAAGGCACCTGGAAAAAGATAATATTCCACCTGGAATTTTAAAATGTAGCAAAGAAACAATCATCCCAGAACTATATGCAATATTTCAGCTCTGCTGGAAAGAAAAATCAGTACCACAAAATATGAAAGACGCAAACATCGTTCAATCAATCAATCAATCATGTGCCATGCCGGAAAGCGTGGGCGGTCATGATTCGCCATTTCACTCGATCACCAGAACGATCACATCGTTACCCTTTATAAAAACAAACTCGACAGAAGCGACTGCAACAACTATCACGGCATTTCCCTACTCAGCATTACAGGCAAGATTTTTGCCAGAGTAATCCTTAAAAGATTACACATTCTTGCTGAACGAATCTACCCCGAATCGCAGTGCGGATTTAGACCCAACAGGTGCACTATCGATATGATTTTCTCACTCCGGCAGCTCCAAGAGAAGTGCAGAGTCAGAGGAAGCCATTATATATTGCCTTCATCGACCTCACAAAGGCATTTGACCTCGTGAGCAGAAGCGGCCTTTTAAAGGTCCTTGAAAGGTTGGATGTCCACCCACCCTTCTTAGTCTCGTGAAATCATTTCACGAAAACATGCAGGGGACCATTTTATTTGACGGCTCAACATCCCAGTCATTCAGCATCAGCAGCGGAGTAAAGCAGGGCTGCGTGCTTGCTCCTACACTCTTTGATATCTTCTTCGCTGTTCTCTCGTTCGTTCGTTCGTTCGTTCTCTCTCTCTCTCTCTCTCTCTCTCTCTCTCTCTCTCTCTCTCTCTCTCTCTCTCTCTCTCCTCTTTTCTCTATCTCGCGCACGCGCTCAAGCAACGCGATGCTTGCTGCGTGGCCTAACGGTTCGAAATTTGTAGATACATACAAAAGTACCATTGTCAGGAAACAAAAGTGATTCAGCAATAATGTTGACACATAAGTGGAATGAGACTGCTAAAGTGTGAAAGGTTTCTTTTCTTTCTTTCTTTCAAATGGTTTAGCTTGCATGGGAGCGAACGATTACTCAACCATCATCGTCAACAGTTAATATGTATGTAGTTACACCATGCCAAGACTATAATGTTGTCACACGTATATGAATGTACACGCTGTATTTGCTAATGTAAAAAGACATTGTTTTTGTATATAATAAACGAATATATATATTTAAAAAAAAATTGGAAGGCACAATTTAAATAGAATGAAAATGTAAAGGTTATTGCCTAAGATCACGGAAATCCGTGTACTATTATCTACAGAAAGCAAGAGATAGATCAAGACAGAAGGTGTGTATGTATGCGTGTGTGGGTGTGTGTGTGTGTGTGTGTGTGTGAGAGAGAGAGAGAGAGAGAGAGAGAGAGAGAGAGAGAGAGAGAGAGAGAGAGAGAGAGAGAGAGAGAGAGAGAGATGGACAGGTGTAACATGCATTCCACTTGTGGAGATGGAAATGAAACGAGGAATGTGTTTTACATGCACTATGCCATAAATGTCATATTATCGTAACTGTATATGCATGTATTTGTTGTATTAAGGCATGTGACACATAACACTAACAAACGGCAACGCTCTGTAATATACACAAACAAAGAAACACACATTACACATTGTAAATATACATTGCTTTGTATGAAATAAACGTTAAAAACAAAAAAAATGAAACACGAATGAATTTAATTTACCACAGAGACTTTTCACAAGGAACAGACAACATATATATTTAATATTTCAGTGTTAATTTAAGACTCAAGTTACGAGTCTAAAGTATTAATTTTCATGTAATTAGATTTATGTTACCATGTTAAACTATAATGTTCATATTCAATTGCTAAAGACTTAAAGCAATAAGGGCTTAAGATTATAACCTTTTTCACTAAAAGTTTTTCCAATTCAGAAGTTCATTTTCATTTAAGTATTAAGATAAAATAATATTACCTTACTTATTGCCTTACCTTAAATATTTATTATTTTAATTGCATATATTTTTATAATAGAATATGCAGTATGAGAGTGGGAATGAAAGATGAATGACAGACATTATAAGTGCATTAAATTTGAGGCAGTGTAAGAAATGATGTGCAATATTTTACACACACACTGGCTTCAATGTTATATATTGTCCGGGTCATCTGCAACACATGTAATTTGTACCATTTTAAAAGGACTATGTTTGTTCCATGTACACTACACTAACAGAGTGAACTTATTTCTAAGCATCATTGTTCGGTGGTCCGCATCACGAATGAGAAATATAAAATAATTTCGTGAATTCGGAAAACCTAATAAATGACTCTTAGACAGAGTTCACACATACATTATAAGCATGCACACATGTTTGTAATTAACACACATGAAATGACAAATAGTTCGCATACACAAACCACACCAACAGATAAAGTGCATTCACTATTCAAAATAGAATGGGACAGTACCTTACACAGACCAAGGGACATAAGTAGTTCTTAAGGGAGATAAAACATGATTATACATAGAATCACTGTTATATACAAGCGGAAGCTAGATAGGAGTTTAACAGTAAGTACACACATTTGTATGAAAAGTAGAATTACCCAACCTACGTTAACCATGACTACAGTTGTCACCCCAACCTACATTAACCATGACGACTTACTGACTTCCTCAGTCCTCTGACGAATTAGTTACAACTAATTATTTAGATATAACACATGTCAATTATAAGTATAGAATAAGTGACATGAAGAGGGGCGACGAGAGCGTGTCAAAGTCATGGATGAGTGTAAGAGAGGACACAGGGCAAGGACAGGACATAGATAGAGCATGGGTAGAGTAGGACATGAACTGCATACCCAGTGGGAGACAGGACATATGGTTAGAGACTGGACATGTCCTTGAATGACTGTCCAACCTTGGACTAAACGACCTGAGGCGTCAGCTGTCAACAGAGGGGTGAAGGACAGAACGTCACCAGAATACCGAGACACCCGGCGTGGCATGGATGACACGTGGGTCAAATGCCACGTGACCACAGACCAAGGCAAGAGAGATCAGACGGACTTTGACTGTGGTTGAGAGAGGAGTGTTCTGGGTTACCTGAGAGTATGAGTGTGCTGAATGCCTCATGTTAGACATTTACTCTTATTGTGAGAGTGCTGATATTAAACAACCTGTGCGCTAATATTCAAATAAATTGTGATACTAGAACGCATGAGTGCTTTGCTAACTAATGTTTATGTGATTTTTCTAGTTTTTTCAGAGCGTGATTTTGACCAATGTAAATAAGTATTATCTTATATATAAATTAGGATGTGCGTCCGTATTTATGTATCTCTGTATGTATCTATGTATGTCCTTTATACGTTCGCGAACGGCCCATCCGATTGAGATGAAATTTTCTACACGCCTTCCTTTCAGTCCAGAGCTGCCAACTGTCATAGTTTTTTTTTCTTCTTCCTCCTCCTCCCTCCTCCCTCCTCCCCCTCCCAAAATACGTACGTCCAGGAAATGGTCTTCTACATAGACACTTCTCTCTGAGGTCCGCGATAACATATTAACCTGGTGGGATGGCAATCAATCAGCCTACTACCTCCTCCCTCCTCATCATTCCTCCTCCTCCTCCTCCCCCTCCTTCTCCTCCTTCTCCCTCCTCCTTCTACCTCTTCCTCTCTCCACCTCCTCTCTCCTCCTCATCCTCCTCCCTCTCCCTCCTCCTGCGTTCTCATCCTCCCTCCTCCTCCTCCTTCTTCCTCCTCCCTCCTCCTCGCCCTCCCTCCTCCTCTCTCCTCCTCTTCCCTCCCCTCCTCCTTCCTCCTCCTCCCTCCTCCTCCTCCTGCGTTCTCATCCTCCCTCCTCCTCCTTCTTCCTCCTCCCTCCTCCTCCCTCTCC
>OY992895.1:13412101-13457101 GCA_963921405.1 Cepaea hortensis
AACTCCTTTTTACACCTACTATATTATTGAACAGTGCAGGATGCAATTGTTATTGTAGGTACCTGCCATATTTTAACACCATGTCTAAGAAAATCATTTTAGCAAATGGAATCACATGTTTGGAAAATGTGATCATTATCAAAAACAAATCCTACCATTGTGTTTATTAATATTAGCATTGCTGTCATCACCCTTAGTAGGATTTTATTCCTTGTCATTATTATTATAAGATGTATTTCATGTAAACACCATTCCTAAGGTAATCAATTTAGCACATAAAATCACATGTTAAACTATTATTTATTATCATTGAGTCTATCACTAGTCTCAGCACTGTTATTCCTTGTCACTATGATATTATTTGTGTATTTGGTAGTACTTTGCATTATTATCATGTAATCACTATTGGCTTTGTAAACGCGTATACTATCACATCCCCCTTTCCCACCCTTGTTGTCTCTGCTGCCACCCTCACGTTTTGTTTCAGTTCTGCACCGCCATGTTTTATCATCACCGAGGGTGATGGTGCTTGGTAGGAGTTTTTGGAGCTGACAGGAGGGCGGGGAGGCAGGGGAAATAATAACAGCCCGCTACCATCACGCTTTTGATTTAAAATATTTCCTTACAACAATGTCAATGGAGAAATGTTTAAATGTATAAAATATTTGAAATATTTGCGCGTATGTCACCTACACGCCCACATGCAACGCTCTGTAAAAACACGCACACAAATACTGAACACACAGTACGCATGTAACAACACAAACAATACAAATGCAACAACTACCCCTCCTGCATTGTAAACTAGGATACTCCTTGACAACCCCCCCCCCCCCCCCCACCTTTTCGATACTGTTGGTTTTGATGCTGCTGCTGCCTTCACCGGTCGGTTCTAACAAGTTTTACTGCCATTTTCCTCATTACCATGTGGTGATGATGGTATTGGTGGGGTTGGAGCTGACGGGTGAGAGGGTGGCAGAGGGCGGGGGGGGGGGGGGGGAATGGTATACTACCGTCATGTTGTTGTTGGTACTCGTTTTTCGTTACCCCCCATTTCAAATGTATAAAGGTTGAAACAAATGTAAAAATTTGCGCATATGTCACCTACACTTCCACATGCAACGCTCTGTAACAACACGAACAATACAAATGCAAATGTTTCTTAACACTCAATAAAAGTTTTTAAAAAAAAAAAAAAAAAAAAAAAGTGAAATCTCCAGAGTAACATTCAATGAAAGTTGTAAAAAGAAAAAAAAAGATTTTCGTGGAGAGGAGCAATATAATGAGTCTAAAGACTATTTTTCAGACCCTACACCGTAAAGTATATTGGAATAGATGTTACGAACGGTAAAAAAAAAAAAATAATTTAGTATACATGAGTGCGAGAAAGAAACAGGAAAATGTGAGTGAGATCAGATATTTATCTTACGAAAAATAGCCGAGAAAAATTGGGAATATAAAAGCGATCTCTATAACATTTTTGTGGATTTTAAAAAGGCTTATGGTAGTGTCCATAGTAATAGTCTATGGAATGCTATGCAGGAATTTGGAATACCAAGGAAGTTAATCAACATGACCAGACTATGCATGGAAGATACTTATAATATAGTAACATATAAAGGCAGGACATCAGACCCTTTCCAAATAACATCTGGCTTGAAACAGCCGCTACTCTTCAATCTGGCTCTAGGGAAAGTTGTAAGGAAGGTAAAGGAGGAATGTGATATTGGAGGAACATCCAAGCTGCTTGGTTATGCAGATGCTATAGATATTATAGGGGAAAATGAACAAAATACATTAGAAATATCGACTCACTTAAAGGAAAAAGCCCAACATATAACCAACCAAGATAAGACAGAATATATGGTAATTTCAAGAGAAGGAATGGCTAAAAACTCTGGCCACATACAAATAGATAATATGACCATTAAAAGAACGGAAACGTACAAATACCTGGGTAAAATTTTCAACTGCTCCAACATCATAAGGGAAGAAATACAAACTAGAATCAATTCTGGAAATAAGATATACTATGCACTACAACATCTATTAACATCAAATGCGCTATCTCGTAACACCAAAATCACAATATACAAAACACTAATCAGACCAGTTGTGCTGTAAGGCTCTGAAACCTGGAGTACAACGAAAGAAGACGAAGCCTTGTTACAAACATTTGAGAAAAAAGTTTTAAGACGCATCTTTGGACCCATTAGGGATACACAAAGTGGAGAGTGGAAAAGAAGAAGTAACAAAGACAGGGGGGAATTTTAGAGTTTCCAGAGGAGGTGGGGGGATCAAGATTATTTCAAGATCGCGTTAATACAAGAACCGATTACTTGATATTGTTTTTCCCTTCATACTTTACGGTTCTTCTTCGTTCATCCAGAGTTTTTTTTTCGGATGTGATTGCGTTGTGCCTGTTTACAGCAGAGCTGCGTTCTTGCGCCGTTAGGCCGACACATCCGACTTCTGCGGGCATTTGTTGACCGGGTTAACCTTCCCGTTTAATATTACAAAAGTGTATCATCATGTCAAGCTTTACGGTTCTATACGTCTCACTCTTCTAAAATTCATTTCATAAAGTAAGTAGACCCACAAATCACGTTTTATGTGGACGTCTAGAAATGTTTTAGTATGTGCTATTAAATTTAGCTTCCATTATTACGTATACTGTGTAAAGAAAGGGGGGGTGGATTTTAGGTAGGAAATACGAAAGAGGGAATGATGTTCTGAAAATATGGTGAAAGGGCGATGTGGCGCAAGGACCAAATTTTTAGATAGGAAATACAAAAGGGGGGGGGGGTGACGTTCTGAAAATATGGTGAAGAGGGGCACGGGCCAAAAATGTTTGAGAACCACTGCTTTAGGGACATCCACTGGGGCACTCCTTCCTAGTTTTCATTCTCGGCCCACCAGCACATCTCCATTGCTTCCAATTTTCCGCCTTCCTTTACTCCTGGTCTTCATGTACCACATTCACGCATTTACCTAGAGCCTTCACTGGATCGTTCCCATCCCTACCCCTGTTCCCATCACTCCACATACCCTAACTGCTGTCTATATAAGAGTATCAACGTTAAGATTCGTGTTAGTATCACAGCCTGGGATTCTGAGATAAGTAGCACATTTGATTCATTTTCTTTCCCTTGTTCTCATTTTTTAATTCTTCCACTCTTCTCGTCCTGTTATTATGCCTTAATGTAGTCACTGTAGTGTGTTTTTCCCGTGTTTATATCTGGTTTTGTATATTTTTTGTTTGTTGATGAAGGCTAGTGGCCACAACTTCCTGTGTTTTACGTAACTGTGTTCTACACAGCTGCATTACTCTGTGTTATTTTATATTGTTTAAATTTCCATAGCTTTATAGTAGTTCCACTAATTTTAGACATAGCATAACAGAACACCGGGATTCCTTCGGGTTTCTAATGTTGGCCTAGCTAAAACTGTCGGTGATTATGTTGTCTATCGTGTTCTCTGCTTCGTTTCTTCACGTCTACAGGGGCCAATCAATACAATTCAGCTTATTTCTCACTTGCTAGGCCTCCACGAAAAGACGCTGACACTGAATAACAGAGAAATCTGAGAAAACCGGACGACAATACAACCAGAGACTCTCTTATTTGGAACCTATGTGGCATACGAAATAGTGGGAAACCTAAAAACACATGGATAAGAGAATTACCAAGATTAATAATATTTGGACAAATGGGTAAGAGAATTACCGAGATGAATAATATTTGGACAAATGAATAAGAGAATTACCGAGATGAATAATATTTGGACAAATGGATAAGAGAATTACCGAGATGAATAATATTTGGACAAATGGATAAGAGAATTACCGAGATGAATAATATTTGGACAAATGGATAAGAGAATTACCGAGATGAATAATATTTGGACAAATGGATAAGAGAATTACCTAGATGAATAATATTTGGAAAATATGGAGAGAGTTGCAGGAGATAGCAAAAGAGAAGACGGCTTGATGTGGTTTGGTTGAGGGGTTATGGCCCAATGGGAGAGAGAAGAGAGAGGTAAGAAAGAGAAGAAGAAAGAAAGAGACAGAGAGAAGAAGAAGAAGAAGAAGAAGAAGAAGAAGAAGAAGAAGAAGAAGAAGAAGAAGAAGAAGAAGAAGAAGAAGAAGAAGAAGAAGAAGAAGAAGAAGAAGAAGAAGAAGAAGAAGAAGAAGAAGAAGAAGAGAGAGAGAGAGATCCATAGAAGAAGAAGAAGAAGAAGAAGAAGAAGAAGAAGAAGAAGAAGAAGAAGAAGAAGAAGAAGAAGAAGAAGAAGAAGAAGAAGAAGAAGAAGAAGAAGAAGAAGAAGAAGAAGAAGAAGAAGAAGAAGAAAGAGAGAGAGAGAGATCCATAGAAGAAGAAGAAGAAGAAGAAGAAGAAGAAGAAGAAGAAGAAGAAGAAGAAGAAGAAGAAGAAGAAGAAGAAGAAGAAGAAGAAGAAGAAGAAGAAGAAGAAGAAGAAGAAGAAGAAGAAGAAGAAGAAGAAGAAGAAGAAGAAGAAGAAGAAGAAGAAGAAGAAGAAGAAGATGAAGAAGAAGAAGAAGAAGAAGAAGAAGAAGAAGAAGAAGAAGAAGAAGAAGAAGAAGAAGAAGAAGAAGAAGAAGAAGAAGAAGAAGAAGAAGAAGAAGAAGAAGAAGAAGAAGAAGAAGAAAGAGAGAGAGAGAGATCCATAGAAGAAGAAGAAGAAGAAGAAGAAGAAGAAGAAGAAGAAGAAGAAGAAGAAGAAGAAGAAGAAGAAGAAGAAGAAGAAGAAGAAGAAGAAGAAGAAGAAGAAGAAGAAGAAGAAGAAGAGAGATCCATAGACACGCCCCAATAACCACTAGCTCTTCTGTGTCTAAAGAATATGTTAGGCTACGCAGAAAGCCAAAGAAGATTGATAAACCAACACAGAACTGGTGTCCTTAGCCGCTACACGCTGCGGGATTTGCTGAGGAGGGGATCCGAGCACTTATGGACTGAATGGTTCGATGAAATTGTCTCTATAATGAAGTTGTTTCTGGAGCAGCAGGCAAGGGCATCGTTAACTTATTTAGAATTCTAAAACCAGCTTTTTTAGCTGCAGTAGAGCAGCGGCTAGCATGGCCTGGTAGACGAGTGTAGAAATCCCAGTCGAGATGAATTTTTCTCAAAGATTTACCAGGGGCTCACGAGTCGACCCAGTCTTAAATAGGTACCTGGAAATGTTATGGGAAATAAAGACAGATTGCATGGTATTGACCATATCATGTCCAGGGAAGCAACGACAGATCAGATGATACTGACCACATCTCTCGTGGAGCCCTGATAAGTATATTAAAGACTAGTCTAGCACCATATACTCAATTCACAACCAGTAAACCAACCAACCCTGCCATCACCAAGAAGTGAACCCACAACAGCACTGCTGGTAAAGACACACAAACCACTACACCACAACTACTCCTAAGAGCGCTACATTGGTTCCAGACATTCAGACACCTGACAGGCTCGCTACATTACACAGATACGATTTGAAATTACAATTACATTGACACTGGTAAATGATCTGCTCAGTTCTAGGAAAATGAATGTCTGTGCACTACAAAAATGTTCCCAGCTGTTTCAATCAGAATTCCCTCTTTGCTGTGCTAAGGCACAAGTGATCATACATTTTTAGTGCTTATCGTACATAATTTTGTAGAGTTCAGTTGAGTTAAGTTAAGAAACGACATTACTGCACTCAGGGCTTTCTTACACATGTTCCGTCCCTTAGTTTAACAGCCCACAAAGAGTCATACTGCTAATGGTTCCAACTGTCATCTTATTGAAAGTTCTCCTGGTCCTCCCTCTCAGTGTTGAGATTCGTCCAGAGCACCTGCCGATCCCCCGCCATATCATTCTCTCCACATACGGGTGCTCAGTCTGGTCCCCCACTTTCTCCACTGTTCCCACAGGCGCTCGACCACCTCTGCCTTTTCCATAGTAATCTACCACTGAGAAGTGCATTCCCTGCCAGTCTATCATACTTTTGTATTGGTGGTGTGTCATACATTCTGAACAATTTATCTGTGAAACAAGTGATAGGAAGAAAAAGTCAAGTAAAGGAAATATTTACAGGCTCTAAGCATAAGACAAGAGACTAATAAATATAAGACAAATAAGACAAGACACTAAGCAAGATATTGTATTCAATTTTATAAGAAAACGACGTTGGAACTACACCGGCCATGTACTCAGAATGGACAAGACAAGACTCCCCAACCAAGCCCTCTTATGGTCACCAGTAGGGAAAAGAAAACGGGGAAGACCAAGAGAGACCCTGCGTAGAACCATCATCAGAGAAGGCTCATTCAATGGCCAAGTGAAAATCCAGGATCTACAACAGGTAGCAGCGAACCGCCGGACATGGAGAGCCATGACTTCTGCCCTATGCGCCGCCTTAGGCTCAAGAGGAAAGACTAACTAACTAACCTAAGCATCTGGTGCTAAACCCATTTTGTTTATAGACCAATCAGCACTAGTGGGTGATGTGGTTGGTATCACACAGGTTGTCTTCACCTGCCAAGACATTTCTGACTGGGTCAGTCTGGGTCAGTTCCAGTTTTAAAAATCCTTATTGTTGTGTTATTGTGAGTAAGGTATCTCCTCACTCAATATTCTATTCTGATGTTGTTACTGGGACTATTTGATGGATCTGAGAGTTCCTAACTATCCAATAATCTTGATATCACACCTATCCTACTATGGCAAGAATCTCTGAGACAGGCCTTTTTCCCAGAACTCCTCGTCTTCTTTCATTAGGTGTAATTCGTATTAGGCCACCAGCAATCAGCCATACCATTCACATTATCGTCTTGTGGTGCTGACATACACAAGGCTTCTTAACTCATCATCATCATCATGTCCCCACAGATAACATTAAAATGTGCCTCCCAACGGCAAAAGTAACAATCATGACAGAATCAATTTATATGTATAAACAAGAATGTTTGTGTCTTTGTTTGTGTGTCCTTTATGAGTTCCCGAACGGGCCATCCGATTGAGATGACATTTTGTACAGATGTTCTTCTCATTCCCGTGGAGCCAACTGACATATTTATTTAGTTTAAAACAGTTATGTACGTAATAAATTAACATTAATTAAAATATTGCAAGGGGACTTAACTTAAGAAAAATTATATAAAGGGACATTACTTTTAGTAGCATTGCTATATTATGTAATTTAAATAATTTTGTATTTTTTTAAGTTTTATAAAATGTTTAAAAAAGTTATCTACAGTCACATGCGTTATAAACAAAGTGATAAAACCTTAAAGGCATCTTTAAAGTTTTCATAAAAATAATGCATCTATTTTAGACACGTGAAAATTTTCTAACACATCTTTTTATTTCTCTTCGACATTACATTATATGTTTTACTCTTCTTTATTTCTTTTCGACATCAAATTAAATGTGTTTTTTTTTTCTTCTATGTTACGGATTATTCAAACATATCAGTAATATTAATTTTATGGAAGTGATTTCGATAGTTTTGACCACGTGTAGATCTGGATTAAAATTTCCACTGTCACGGATTATTAAACATATCAGTGATTTAAATTTTGTGGAAGTGTTTTCGATAGTTTTCACCAAGTGTATACCTTTGTTAAAGATTTACTCTGTCACGGATTATCGAAGATGGAAAACCAAATTGTAAAACGTGTCAAAGTCAACACGAGAGAAGGTTTTGTGGGAGGAGAGTTCCATCAAGCAAACACGCTTGTGTTTTCTATATCAGGACCTCATGTACTCGCTGATGAAGAGCGTCTTGATGGAGCCTTGTGGGATCGGTAAGCAAGGGATACAATCCATCTACCGTTTTGAAGACCCTAAAAGATGGTACGCTACGCTGACACCGGACGCAAAGGCGGCTCATTATGAACGGCTTCACGGGATGAAGTATGAACAGCAGGATCCTAAATTAACTATTGTAATTGAAAACATAGAGAAGGAAAAGACCAAGGCTAACATTCACTGGATGCCTACAACGGCAAAGGTTGAGACAGTGAAGCAAATAGCCGCGGATATTTCGGGAGACATAAATGCGGAAGTGCATAAACTTAAAAACAGCACGGACAAGTGGTTACTGCTGTGCAACCCGAAAGAGCCTTTACCACATTACGTGAACATGGTGTTGGGCAGGGTAGAAGATAAGCTACACCGTCTCTTCATCACAGTTCCTGGGCGCCATACAGCGTGTACAGTCTGAGGTGGAGGAGTCCCATTGGAGTAATAAATGTCTAGCTAAAGTACAAATCAAGAAGGGGCCTAGACTGGCACAAAGAGTCACCTCGAACTCCCAGAAAGATCAACATAGTAAGGAGAATGAAGACGATTTCCAGCTGGTCAGTCGGAAAAGGGGACGCTCAACCAAGAGCCTGTCTGACGGTGAGAGCTCGACACCTCCAGCCCCCCCCCCCCAAACACTTGTTACCACGCTGCTGCCCCTCAACAACCGCGACTACCCTACACCGTGGGAAGCGCAAAGGGCAAATAAAACGAAATGTACTGAAAATGTACCCGGACTCTCATTCGGGAGACCCGGATTTGATCCCTCGGTAAGGTGTGGGATTTTTTTCTGTCGGGGGCTAAAAGAAAATCCTAACCTGCACAGTTCGCGGCGACTGCACTAGCCAGGCTGCCTTTATTCCTCAGCCTCAAAGACCCCTCTGCCATACACATATTGACAGTAAATGACAGTTTTTGACAGTACTGAAAAGCGAGAAGACAAATCAACCGGCTCAGAACAAAGCAACAGAGGACCTCAGATAGATTTGAACCAGCCCATCTTTGACACGTGGACCACAGCGATTCTGTCACGCACAAAACAGGTCCTCTCTATAGATGAATGAAGCTCTATAGTACTATAGTGATGAAACGACTCGGCAAATATTGAATCAATATTGTAAAGAAGCCAGTATTATTTCCAGTACTGGGAAAAAGCCATTATAATTTCCAATATTATGCCTGTTAACATTGTGAAGAAGCCATTATTCATTACTGGATTGAAATGAAGTCAGTAGGACTTACAATGTTGTGATGAATCAGTGAATAGTGTTTCACGATTTATGAAGTCTAGAATGTGATGAATCAGTGAATAGTGTGTCATGATATATGAAGTCTAGAATGTGATGCTTGCTTGCTTGTGTTCGTTGGCATGAGCTCGAACGCGAAGTCCTGTATGTCGGATGAAGACATCCTATTGTCCAACATCAGTGTGATGTCATACCGGACCTGAGGTTTGCGTGAGTATCCGTTGTCCCATGGCTGGCTTATTGGTATGCAGACTGGTGATTCCTCGCCGTGTAGGCAGACACTCTCTGACTTCGGAGGAATCGGCGATCCTACTGACTTTAGCCAGGACCCCGCAGGTACCTGTTGCCCAGGACGCTCGACGAGGACGCGTCAATAGGTCTTGGCCAGTATATAACCCGGCCCTGGTGCGTTGGAAACACCTCTGCGTCCCAGAATGTGATGAATCAGTGAATAGTGTTTCACGATTTATGAATTCTAGAGTGTGGTGAATCAGTGAATAGTGTTTCACGATTTATGAAGTCTAGAGTGTGATAATCAGTGAATAGTGTTTCAAGATTTATGAACTTCGCAACCAGTAGACGTTATAGAATTGCGATGTATGTGAATGTTGATTCACGATTAAGGAGGTCATTTAAAGTGGCAGGATAGTGATGACTCTGTGAATATTGAGTTAGGGTTGATGAAGCCCGATTGTTCAAGAGGGATGATAGAATCTCTACAATAACTCACAGTATTTGTAAAACAATCAAGTGCTATCAAGAGTGTTCTAGATGAAAATTACTGCATTGTTTTCCAAGGAAGAGAAGTTGTTCTCAGGGAGTTGAAATCCGAAATATCAAGTCTTGGTGAAGCTGTCGGCACCCTGGAGAAGATCTGGAAGGAGTCTGCCAGAAGTTCTGATTAAATGTGCGTCCCCCGCCCCGGCGGACAATCTAAACTCCTAGTCTACGACAAAACATCAGTTAAAGATCTTAACACTAATTTCATTCTTTTTGGGTTTAATTTGGCTTGTAGTGGCCAGCTTTAAGTCCTTCCCGTTGTATTTGACACACACAGACACTATCACAGATTTGGACCAATTATCCCACTGGGGGTATGCCATGGACTCTAATTGCTAGTTATAAATCCCCGATTGCTGTCCCTCAAACAAAATGTGTCATGGACATTCACAGGGCACTAGAGCGTCACCCTGTAATTTGACATCAGGCAACAACAATACAATGTGAAGCTTCATCTCAGTAGCTATGTGACCCAGAAGGTACAAAGAAGCCACGTTTTAATTGGAATGATAATTTACAGTTTACTGCCCAAGCACACATCATTCAATGCACTGCGGTCTTCAGATAGATCAAGATAAAATGTGTGTGTGTGTGTGTGTGTGTGTGTGTGTGAGAGAGAGAGAGAGAGAGAGAGAGAGAGAGAGAGAGAGTGAGAGAGAGAGAGAGATGTACAAGTGTAATATGCATTCCGCTGGGGGAGATGGATTTGAAGCAATGCAAGTAAAGTGTGTTTACATGCACTATGCCATTGGTTCTCAACCTTTATTGGCTCGTGCCCCCCTTCACCATATATTCAGAACGTCACCCCCCCCCCTTTCCTAACAAAAATTTGGCCTATGCCCCCCTTCACCATATTTTAAGAACGTCATCCCCCCTCCCTTTCATATTTCCTACCTAAAAAATCCCCCCCCCCCCGCACTCCTACAAAGTATACGTAAAAATGTAAAAATGGAAGGTAAATATGTTAAAACAGGTCTAGAAATCCACATAAAACGTGATTTGTAGGTCTACTTACTTTATAAAATGAATTTTAGAAGGATGAGACGTGCATAACTGTAAAGTATGAAGGGAAAAGCAATATCATGTAATCGGTTCTTATATTAACGCGATCTTGAAATAATCTTCATTTCCCCCCCCCCCCTGGAAACCCTAAAATTCCCCACCGGTTGAGAACCACTGCACTATGCCATAAATGTCATACTATTATAACTGTATATTATGTATTTGTTTTATTAACGCATCTGACACTTAACACTAACAAACGGCAACGCTCTGTAAAATACACAAACAAAAGAAACACGCATTACACTTTGTAAATATACATTATTTTGTATGAAATAAACATTTGGAAAACAAAAATCAAACAAACAAAAAAAGGTTACTTTTTTTTCGCTGTAAAGCATGCACTGATCATCTGCAAATAGAAGTTCATTTATTTCCTGTGGATCAGTTGTTTCATTTGGAGTAAAGAGTTCTAAATTTTCTGAATCTGTTCTGTCAAGACTTGCTTCTTTGGATATTCTGTCCATGTAGATATTAAATAGCAGAGGAGAAAGGACACATCCCTGTCTCACTCCTGTATTGACTGTGAACATATCTGATATACCTTCTTGTATTCTTACTGCACTTCGGCTCGAGTGGTACATGGTTATGTCATAATAACGCAACAAAAATAAATAAATAAATAAATAAATAAAATACAGATGTTCAAAGGAAGCTGACAGGAGGGGGAGGGGGGGGGGGAATGTGGACATCAGAGGACAAGCTAAACAACACCAACCTTAAAAAGATGTCGTGTACAGAATGGTTTGTTAGTACGAATAATTTTGTTTTTCTCGCTACGAGGCAAAGGAGTTACAGACGCAATTCGTAATCCCGCATACCCGCGTTCGAAACACAGCTGCAGACGATTTGGCAGCAAACCGTCTTGCGTTGGTTTTTTACGACATATCCTTTACAGGACATCGCTGTCAACATCAGCATCTTTTAGCTGATTGTTGAATGTCTTGGTAGGATTGCGATCAGTGGTTTGTCATTGCTTTCTGAGCTACCGGCTCACATACCCCGTAAGTTACCGACGCGGAGAGAACCGCTACCAATTCTCGCGCACGTCACGTCACGTTACGAGAGTGTGCGGATTACGGAGACAGTCGTGTAACACCTAGACCAGGGATGCCTGCCCTGTAAAGGATTTGCATCTAATTTTATTTACTACAAGGGAAATAATTGCATCTTGGTTGAAGTCATATTACGGCTTTTGCAATCAAGGGGAACAATTCTAGATTTCACTATGTTTGTACTGACAGCAGTTTTGCAAGAGCAGTGTATGTTTATTTTTGTAACAATTTTATTCATATTCTAGAAAGTATCAATTGAATGTTACCTTCATAAAAGCTATATACAGTTTTGAATATTATTTAAAATTGTAATCACCAAGTTGTTGTATAATAAATAATGTTTAGTAAATTATTTACTTCTTTATCTGCTAGGCCACGTCTGTCTAAACAGTTTAAATAGACTGGTTTCTCTTCACAACGTACACCATTTGTTTGGAGTAGGAGGAGGAGATCATACTTTTAGGGATCATTTCTAAAGGTCGTCTTTGCGGAGTAAATCTTGTGTTTCATTTGCATTCATTGTGTTTATTCCGGATTTCATCAATACTTTCCAAGAATGGCACCAGTCGACAAAATGGATTCCATCGACATTGATCATTTCCTGGAGGGAAGACCACTGCACAACAAAGGTACGTTGGTCATTACATTTACCGGCCCTGGCGCTGCGGCCAAGGCCACGCCTTCGTTAATCTACAGCACGCTGCTGGGCCCATGTGGAGTACCACATGGTGGCATTACTGACGTATACCGGTATGAAGTACCTACTCGGTGGTATGTCAACCTGACACAGGCGGCCCATGTGGCAGTATACAAAGGCCTTCATGGCAAAACAGTTAAGCTGCCGGCGGAGGGACTGGAGCTATCAATAGAGCACCTGGAACGCGAAAGGGACCGAGTTACGATTCATTGGCTTCCCAACACTATTTCTCCACAGGGAGTTAAGTTTATAGTCGAAAAGACAATTGGAGACGAAAACGCGGAAGTCTTCAGAATCCAGTACGGTGGCGGCAAGTGGGGCGTGCTGTGTACCCCCACAAAACCGGTGCCGCATTACGCAAAGATCACGGCGCCAGGGAAAATAACAGGCGACCACCGCATAATGTTCTCTATGCCCGGTCGCCGGACTCAGTGCCCATATTGCAGCCTAGACGATCACTGGTCTAACAAATGCCCGACAAGGCGGCAGAAGAAAGAAAATAATAAGAAAACATCTGAACTAGCACAAGAGGAATTCCCGGCAATCATGGGGAAGGACCACACACAGAAAAACAACGCTGTCCAAGATGTCGTCGAAGTAACTGGCAGACCAGTGACCACGGAGCCACCCGTAGAAAATCAAACAAAAACAATTTCACAGGAAACCTACGACGACGGTTTCCAAATCGTCCACTACGGCAGAAAAAGACAGTACGCAGAGAGAAGAAATTCCACAAGCAACAAAGATATAAGATAAGAGGAGGGAAGATCTTCCCCTTCCCCTTCCAAACCATGCAAAAAAGCTACAAAACAGAATGAAAACAGCGACAACGAAGGACCACTTTATATCAACACCGACGAAGACGCCGACGAAGACCACGAGGAGAATGAAAACCACAAAAATATCACCAAAACCGAAGACACAGCCCAGATTTGAAGTAACTTGTACAAAGGTAATCACGTAAATTCAACCACCATATTGTTTATTCTATTTTTAAAATGGCTGACAATCTATGTATAATTAGTGTAAATATTCGTGGTATGAAAACGAAATTACAATACATAATCACACTCATACACAAACACAAACCAGATTTCATCCTATTACAAGAAACTAACATCAAAACAGACTTTGAAGCAGTAGAACTAGTAACACGGTTAGGATTAAAGAATTCATCTTTCAGTTTAGCGAAACAAAACAATGGGTCAGGGACAGCCATACTGCAAACATCCGACACGTGGGACATTGTTAGAACGCACAGGGACGAACACGGTAGAGTTAGCACGGTTCAACTAAAGAACGACACACACGCCTACACAATAGTTAACATACATGCACCACCAAATTACCAATGCCAACCCTTATTTTATGAACAGCTAGACGATTTATTAACACAGACATACAGGGGACAAAATATCGTTCTTGCCGGCGATTACAACTGCGTGCTTGAAGAAATAGACGTGTTAGGGGGAGAAGTAAGAACACAGCTGAGGAGGGCCGGCGGGGACGGTATACATCAACTAGATACACTACGAAACATCATCGATACTCACAACCTCACAGACGCATTCAGGCATACACACCCCGACAGTAGAGAAACGACATACACAAGCAAAACACACAACAGATCATCTAGATTAGATAGGATTTACACACCCGCAACACACCACATCATACAGACCAAACATCTACGGGAAACATTAGATTACACAGACCACAAAGGCATACTAGTACACATCAGCACAAACAGCACAGACACGCAGACACACAAACGGTCACCTCACTGGAAATACAATAATTCATTATTGAAACACCCAGAATATGTAAACTATATGACACAGCTCATACACACGTACACAGACAATATACCGACTGAGAACATCACACAATACTGGGACTTACTAAAAAGCACCATACGAAGCAGAACACAACACTTAGCAACCATGATTCACAAAGACAGAATAATACAGGAACGTATCATACAAACAGCCATACGGCTAACAAAACAGACAGACAGGAATGCATCACACTTACACATACTAGAAACACAACTAGAAGAACACCAACAACACAGATATCTGGGTGCTCTTCTCAGAACAAAGCTCTACACAAACACACAAGAGACACCTACGAGACAATATTTAGCAATGGAGCAGAGTGTACAACGTAACAGACAAATAAGCAAAATATCAGACATGCAAGGAAACATGCAGACAGAAACACCACACATAGAGACTGCTTTCCAGCAACACTATACACAACTATTCACAGCAGAGACAGTCGACACACAGATACAAGACAACTTCTTACGGTATGCAAAGAAATTATCTGACACAGACAGAGACACAATGGACACAGAACTGACACTGAAAGACATAACACAGGCACTGAGCACAATGAACAAAGACAAAACCCCAGGACCAGACGGTTTGACAGTAGAATTCTACCAACACTTCTTTCCTATCCTAGGCAATATTCTCCTCAAAGTCTATCAGGAAGCCTTTAACAAAAAACAACTTCCAGAGAGCTGCAACATGTCCTACATTACACTCATATGCAAAGACAAAACTGACAAGACACAACTGAAGAACTACAGACCAATCTCCTTACTAAACACAGACTACAAGATACTTGCCAAAACACTCACCAACAAACTTAAACCTTTCATGCAAACACTAATACACCCTGACCAACAGTGCAGTGTCAAAGACAGAAATATACATAACCACACCCATCTAATTAGAGACATTATCACCTACACACACGGGAAAGACTGTCCATCCTCCATCTTGTCCCTGGATCAGGAAAAGGCCTTCGACAGAATTTCCCACACATACCTGCATAGAACACTAGAACACTGTAATATAGGACAGTATTACAGGCAGTGGATACAGATCTTGTACAAAAATCCTGAAAGCAAGGTGTTAGTGAACCATTCACTGACAGCCAGCTTCAGGCTCACGAGATCTGTAAGGCAGGGATGTCCCATATCACCACTACTGTATGTGCTCACCCTAGAGCCTTTATTAGAGAAGATAAGACAAGACACTAGTATTAAAGGCACCTTCCTGCATGGGATAGGAGAGCAGAAGCTCATCGCTTATGCAGATGACACTGCTTTCTTTCCCACTAGCAACACATCCATAAGGAACATACTCCACACCTTTACCCATTTTGGAAAAGGCAGTGGAGCCAAAGTAAATGTACAGAAATCATATATAACGGGTCTGGGAAAGTGGAAACAAAAGTCTGATTTCCCTCCAGATCTGAGACACACAGACACCATGAAACTGTATGGGATCACATTTCCATGTGATCCCACAAAAACACACACACAGACATGGCACGCACTGACCCAAAAGATCACAGACATGTTACATAGGTATAGGTACAAAACATCCACAATATTTGGTAGAAGCACAGTAGTCAACACATTCATAATACCCAAAATAATATACTTAGCGACAGTACTGGACCCTCCCAAACAGACCATCACAAACATAAACAAACAAATCAGATGCTTTATCTTCACCAACACGATACACTGCATTAAACACAAAACTCTCATACAAGACAGGAAACAGGGGGGAATTGGACTACAAGACATCCACACAAAAATACTGTCACTTAGGATTAGTTACATAGGTAAAATCATCAGACACCCAGAACAGCACAGACTAGCACTATACTACATAGCCCACAACATCAAACACCTCACACCACTTAACAATGCAACTGCACACTATCAGGGAACACTGCCAACATTCTATCAGACATGCATACAGGCAATACAAGGACATGAACAGTTAATACAGCAAACAACACACACAATATACAAACAGTTAGTTAGAAAGCAAGCACCACCACTCAAACTTAGAATCAAAAGAGGATACAAATACTTCATGTCTGACTTCACATGCACCTTTTCAAACCTACACAACAAACACATAACACCAACAGCTAGAGAAATCACATATAGGTTATTATACGGCATGACTCCAACAACACAGGGACAATACATAGACAAACAATGCCAGCTATGTAGAAACAACACACAAGAGACAGAGGAACACATTTATTTTACATGTCCAACAATTACTGCCACACGCACAACACTCCAACACCTCATACAAACACACACAGGCAAACAAACCGACATATATAAAGCAATATTTCTCAACACTTTACCACAGTCAGCAAAAGACATACACACAAAACTACTTATAGCTCTTTCTTACTATAGACATCTCATATGGACATGCAGAAACTCAGCCAGACACACGCACTACACATATAACACACACTTAATATCATTTATGTACACGCGCAAAATATCACAACTATTTCCAGATTAAAACCACATGTATTCCTTATTGTATTACAAATTTGGTATACATGAGCGCGAGAAAGAAAGAAGAAACTGTGAGTGAATGATGAGTAAATGATTAAAAAGATCACATATGGTCAAAAGACAAATGACAATCCCTTATGTAAAGAATAGTAGAAATATAAATGCTTGTTTTATTTGTTTCAAAATGATGGTTTCAACCCTTATAGATAAGGGGAAAAGAAAAAAGGAGAAAAGAAAATCAACTCCTCCCATTCCAAATTACTATTTATGGAATGTTTTGCTTAAAATGCACTTGTTGTGCTATACTACCACCACTACTAAGATTATCACCTTAGTAAATAGAATCACATATCTATTATACTATTTATTATTATTATTATTATTATTTTTATTATTACTATTATTATTAATATATGTTTGTTGTTGTTTACTATTTTTATTATTATGGAAATGTCTACTATTATTATGATCATTATTATTATTACTATCATTACCTTACCCTTATTATCTTTAGTATCATTAATTTGAAAAGTATTAAGGATATCATCATTATAAATTTACAACTTCATCTCCCATGTTCCCCCCCCCCCCCCACCTTTGCTTAAGGTTTGTTTGTTTTTGCTACTACCCCCACTAATTTGTTTTCAAACATTTGTCCAGCCTGTACCATCATAAAGAGTGGTCATGTCCCTCCTTGTCTTTGTCACCCCCTTTGAATCATGTGAGTGAGTGTTGAATGAATGAATACAAAATCACAAATGGTTACCAAACCAATGATACTGTAAACACTTGTGTCAATAAAAAAATTTTGATTTAAAAAAACAAAAGAAAGAGAGAACACAGAGGAAAATATGAATGAGCCCCTACATTTAGGAAGAAAAAAAAACAAGTAGGAAAATATAACCCACTTCTTTATTCCAAGTATTACTAAATTACTGCAGGTTGCAAGTGTATGTACCTGCTAGGCTATGTTTAACACCATTCCAAAGAAAATCATCCTAGCAAATGGAATCACATATTGTAAAAATGTTATCCTTTTCATAACTATTAGTACCCTTGCTGTTTTTTATAATTGCTGCTATTACCCTCAGTATGCCTCTTCTTGCCATTATTATTATTGTCATCATTAGTAATAAACAAAAAACCCTTTCCCATGTGCCCCCCCCTCCCCTTGCTCATGGTTTGTGTTTGCCTTTGCTGATACCCACACCGGTTTGGTTCAAATAATTATCCCGCCTTTACCATCATTGCCCAGATAAGGGTGATGAAGGCATTGTGGAATGAAACAAATTGGTGAGGAGATAGCAAGGGAAACAAAAATGTAAAGATTGTAAAAAAGTTTGTGCTAATACTGATGCTTGTTTTACTTTTTACAAAAAGTAAAAAAAAAAAAAAAAAGAGGAAGGGAAAAAATGAATGAACCCTTACAAATATGACCAAAAATAAGCAAGGAGAAAAAGAAAACCAAACTCCTTTTACTTCTACTATTATTGAACTTTGCATGCATATGTAAAAAAAAAAAAAAAAAAACAATAAGCAAGGAGTAAAAAGATAACCAACTCCTTTTTACACCTACTATATTATTTAACAGTGCATGATGCAATTGTTTATTGTATGTACCTGCCATGTTTTAACACCATTCCTAAGAAAATCATTTAGCAAATGGAATCACATGTTTGGAAATGTGATCATTATTGTGTTTATTAGCATTGCTGTTATCACTCTTAGTAGTTCTATTCTTTGTCATAATTATTATAAGATGTATTTTATGTAAACACAATTCCTAAGAAAATCAATTTAGCACATGGAATCACATGTTAAAACTATTAATACTATTATTATTATCATTGAGTCTATCACTAACCCTTAGGCCTTATCAGTGTTATTCCTTGTCACTATTAATATTATATTTATTTACGTATTTGGTTGTTACTTTGCATTATTATCATTGTAATCACTTTTAATATATATGGCTTTGTAAACGCGTATACTATCACATCCCTCTTTCCCACATTTTTGATACTGTGATTGTTGTCTCTGCTGCCACCCTCACCGTTTTGCTTCAGTTCTGCACCGCCATGTTTATCATCACCGAGGGTGATGGTACTTGGTAGGAGTTTTTGGAGCTGACAGGAGAGCGGGGCGGCAGAGGAAATAAAAACAGCCTGCTACCATCACGCTTTCGATTTAAAATATGTCCTTACAACAATGTCAATGGAGAAATGTTTAAATGTATAAAATAATTGTAATTTTTGCGCATATGTCACTGTCAACAACTCACGTTTCAGGCATCATCGGATTACTTCTCCCACACCCTACAAGAAACTTGCAAGTCGTGTGCGAGGAATGAAATGGTACATTTTATTGCCGTTGGCTCTTTACAATTGCAAAAACAGTCGCTATCTAATCACACATAAAGTCACAATATTCTCTATCACTAGTTTTCCTACCCTATAGCTAATCTCTATCTACTAGGCTATATGAAAACACATATCTATTCTATACGATGTGAACACTACAGAGTCAGTCCCCAGTCTGACTTGCTTCACTCGCGTCGCTACACGCCACGCGGAAGGACCTTCATACGCCCTTCGGCTCTTTGCGTGCTAGGTCAGTTAGCACGCTTCTATTAGCTGGCTTTGGTTTGAGTGCTAATCGTTGCTATCACGCAGGCGTGATTCTGTCGTGACCAGTAGTGCTAACTATCTGGTCAACGCCTTCGTGTGAGGACTAGTTAATAGTCCCCCTTTTTCTATCATCTATCCTGCCCTGATCCCGGGCACTCTGTTCCCTCTACTCAATCTGAGGTTGACCCCACGTCCCGGTGGTGTTCTATCATGAGGCAGGCTTCCTGCCTCCTCCTTCAGTCTTTGACACACACCCTCCCCTCCTGTGTTGCGTCATCAACTTTGACTCATTGGTTGTGACGCAAGAGGTTTCTAAAAAATTAGTGTGTCTAATATTTGTCAAAGACTGTAGATACCCTGGCTTTGGGCTACTCACTAGACCTACTGACTAATGTCACAATGTAGCATCACTTTACTTGGCTACTGGCAATCGCCACAAACTTGTCTGGTTGGCGTGAGCCCTCTTCTCAATCGCAATATTATATTCATTAGAGGTATGTCTGAACCGGACCGTTGTCTTATAAGACCTGCCCTCAAATAGTAAATTAACTCACTACCCATACAAAGTTGACTTTCTGAAGGTCAACACATGAATTGCTTCATGTCCCCCATATAATATTAAACAACCATTACACAAGCTGTGAGCGACAGGCTTTACCTATCTCGCTTCCGCGTGTAAAGTCATATTTCACTGTTAAGTTAGTGTTTCGTTGTCTATTATGTCCTCTGACCCGGAGTTATCTCCCTTTGATCTAATAAAAGTGTATGCAATTTATATGTTTGTTTTTCTGGTTGTTTGTGTGTTTGGATGTAATTAAACGTATAATCTACCCTCTAACATGTGTATCTAACTATCATGTGTATGTAAGTTAGTTTTTCAAGTGCCATAATTCATTTAACTGTGGTCACAAACATGTGTATAATACAAATCTGTGACTACATTTCTGTCTTATGAGACTCAAAATACTTTCACTAAGATCCTAAACTAAACTACACAAAATACATTCATTACAACACATTTTCAACATTGAAACCAACATTCGACGGCAACAAAAATAAAAAGTCTTGTTGAGCGGCAGAAAAATCCGCTGACTGTTCTCACTCTCTCTTGTATATTTTACATTTGCTCTTACTTTCACACTTCTGTCACACATCTTTCACCTTCTCTTATATCACACTTCTTTTACCCTCACTATTGGCACACATCTTTTACCCTCATTTCTGTCACACATCTTTCATCCTCATTTCTGTCACCCTTCTTTCATCCTCATTTCTCCTCATTTCTGTCACCCTTCTTTCATCCTCATTTCTGTCACACTTCTTTCATCCTCATTTCTGTCACACATCTTTCACCCTCACCTTTGTCACACATCTTTTACCTTCATTTCTGTCACATAACTTTCACTCTCATAGTTATTTAAAAACCTTGGAGTGACACTGTACAAGTTTGGCTCAGTTTGACAGAGTTGAGCCTAATGACTGTGCATCAACCGTTGCACACGTCAAGTATTTACAACATATTTACATGTAAGAAAAACGGGTTGATGGTTTGTACCCTGGTATTATTAACCACTCTATTCTACTGAAATATTATTCTAAATAATGACATACTAATACTAGTTCTATAAATATACATTTATTGCGTTAATCTATCTGTCATATTAATCATAAAATAAGCTTACATTACTCCTAATATTTATCTAATTTAAGGGATGGAATTTACCTATGTGAAATGAAATTGATGTGAGATGAGTGATGTCCCTTTGTGAAATGGGTAATGTGAAATGTAATAAGTTACGTCCCTTTCTAAAATGGGTGATGTGAAATATAACATATTCTAACTAATGTTTTTACATGAAACAAACTATATGATTGATATTCTTATTCTATATGGTGTAAATGATGTATCTTTAAGTGTATAATATTTCTATTCTATTATGGTGTAACCTAATCATACTACTAAATGATAACGTTTGTTAAATGGATTGGTTAAGATGGAATGAAATCAAATGAAATGAAACAAAGTGAAATAATAAACTGAATGATACTATTCCTGTCTAAACTTCTTATAATTAGTTGTTATGTTTAAATTACTATCCTAATCTACTTTTAAAGCTAAATGAATATGTAAATTAATAATCTATCTAAAGTAAAACGAAAAAGTATTATATTATCTAACTGTACATTAAAATGACATAATCTATCTATATTTTATCACTATATTAAAACATTATGATACATATCACATTAAGTTTATATATACATGTTCTATAAATACCTCAGGTTAGTCGTTGCCATTAATGTTCAGAAACATACTTTCATTGGCATAATATCTATACAATTGTTCTGGGTATTTGAAATCCATTACCCAGTCATATTTATTCTATGGGTATTGCACCTGTAGAGTTCGTTTGTAGACCACTGTTCTCGTGTCTGTTTGTATATAATCATCTGACACTGTTTTTCTCTGTTTAACACAACTACTTCACTGGAACATATTTGGAGCTTAGCAAGTAATAAGCTGTCCTAGTTCACAAAGTGATATATTTGTTCCCAGAGTAAAGTTCTTACTTTTGATGTCTACAGACACATAGCAGGTCAATGTTTTTGGTACTTAGTTCAGCACACAATATTCATGTATTTCTAACATATTTCACATAGAATATTTGACTGTACTAAATTAACATATCTTACAATACAATTTTATGTGGAAATTTCTGGTATTGCTACATCAGATGGTCGACTAAGGGTATCCGCCAAGATGTTATCTTTCCCCTTAATATGTTCTATACTAAAGGTGTAATTTTGTAGTATTAGCGACCACCTGTATATTCGGTCATTTCGATGTACACCACTCTGCATGACCGTTATTGGGGAGTTGTCAGTCTGGACAATGAAGTGCACACCCGACAGAAATCGATGCAGCTTTCTCACCGCATAGATGACGCTTAAGGCTTCCAACTCGGATATGGAATATCTGGACTCGGTGGGTGTGATCTTACGGCTCACGTAGCAAATCGGATGGAAGATGTCCTCATAAAATTGGCCTAGTACTGCAGCGATGGAGATCCTGCTGGCATCTGTCCTAAGATAATAAACGAGCCTCGGATTAGGCAAGCGGAGGATTGGAACATTACTAAACAAAATTTTCAATTTTGAAAATGCAGAAATTAATAATGCATCTTTGACATCCAATTTTACAGAAGCTTTTAAAACATTGGAAAATACACTTGTAATCTCCGCTAAATTTGGAATAAATTTACTATAGTAATTCACTAACCCCAAAAGGCTTCTGACCTGTTTCTTGGTGGTAGGCATGGTCAGATTCATAATTTTGGTAATAATTTTCTGGTCAGTCTTTAGTTGACCTTGAGAAATGACATGACCCAAAAACTCAATTTCTTTTAGGCCCAATTCGACTTTGCTCGGTTTGACAGTGAGCCCGAAGAGTCGCAACCTATTAAAGACATGTCTCAGTTTCAGTAGGTGTGTTGTCCAGTCATCAGTATGGACACATATATCATCTATATAGGTCACTGTATTCGTCACTCCATGAAGTAGATCTCTAGTTAAGCGTACGAAAGTGGCAGGAGCGTTTCGAAGTCCGAAAGGAAGAAAACGCCACTCGTATAGTCCTAAAGGTGTTGAGAAAGCAGTAAGATGGATGGATTGAGACTGCATAGGGACTTGCCAATATCCCTTAGTGAGATCTAATTTAGAAAAGATTTTGGAGGTGGACATGTCAAGAATAAGATCTTCGCAGGAAGGAATTGGCTCTGCGTAGATCTTGGTGACGTTGTTGAGCTTTCGATAGTCCACGCACAAACGAATTGTAGAATCTTTCTTCTTAACTAGAACAATTGGAAAAGAGTACTCCGAGGTGGATTTCTGGATGATCCCACTAGCCTCTAAATTCAGAATTTCCTTATTTAGATTTTCCCTATAGCTTAGTGGGATTGAGTACGGCCTGCATTTAATAGGCTTAGAGTCCGTAAGAAGAATGGAGTGTTCGAATATGTCTTTGTATTCCGTCACTAATTCTACTAATTGTCGTCGTTGACTGTCTGTTAGTCCCTGTTCTATATGTATGCTATCTAATGTAGCAGTCTTGTCTACAATAGGAACTGGTAGTTCCATTCCGACGTCGTCTACCTGATTCAGTACGGTGGTGGTGCTAAGTGTGTATTCTGTATTCTCGCTAAGTGTATGCTCGTCGGATATGCCAGTCTCGCTAACTAGTGTAGTTGCGTTGTGTATGTCTGTCGTCTGATCACTTGGTGTGGGTGCACTGTGTTCGTCTGTCTCTACTTCTGTCTCTTGTCGTGAATAGTAAGGTTTCAACATGTTGACATGGAATATCTTTAAGTTTCCGTTTATTGATATTTCATAGTCAACATCTGAAATTTTATGTACCACCTTGAATGGCCCTTGCCATGAAGTCAATAATAAATTTCGTTTGTCAGGAAGCAAGAGAAGTATGTCTTGATCTGGTTGAAGTTCAATTGTTCTCGCCCCTTTGTTGGCCTTGTACATAGGTCGACCATCGTTGATATGAAGCGATTTCCTTTGCTGGACACCTGATTCAGGGGTCCAACAATATCTACCGCCACACTCTCAAATGGCCTAGAAGCCAGTGTAGAAGGTTGTACTTCAGCTGTAACATGTTTACCCTTTCGTACTAACTGTTGACAGACATTACACGAACGACAAAATAATTTAATATCATTGCAAAAACCTGGCCAATAAAAATGAGCCTGAATTCTGGCCCTGGTTTTGTCATATGCAAGATGGCCAGCAAACAGTGACTCATGTGCACTCTTTAGCACAGTTATGCGATGTTGTACAGGTAACACCGTTTGCTGAATGTTATGGTTACCAGTAGTATAATGTTTAGTAAGAATGCCACTATTTAATCTGAAGAACCCTGATGCGTTCTTTGTAACCTTAGCTCGTTCTTTCAATAATTTTAAATAAGGAGACAAACTAGGATCAGCTTTCTGCTGTTCTATGACTTTTTGTCTGTTGATATCATCAGTGCTAGATGGAGAAAGCACCAGTAGTCTCCCATCTTGAAGCGTGTCTTGATGTTTTATAGTGTCTGCTCTGGTTGTTGCATTAACTGCATTCAGTTGGTTCCATGCAGTTATTTCATCGCTAGTACATTGTTTTAGCTGGGGTAAGCAACCCAGAATTAGATCAGTACAAGGGTTGTCAAGTATAGCACAAGTAAATGTACCCGAAAGGAAAGGAGTGTTAATACAGGCATTGGCCAAAGGGTAAATTTCAATGTTACCCGGAAAGGTTCGGCATTTGACAGAGTCACCTGTATAATCCTCTTGACTCACCAGTTCCTTTCTGAGACCAATAAGGGTACTACCGCTGTCTAGCAAACATTGGGATGGTCTATCATTGACCATTGCATTGTGGAACTCTAAATTGCCTCTGGAGGCTAAGGCTGCATTCACACTCTCAGATGAGCATGGAACTGTATGTCCACATTCTAATTTTCCGTCAGCATGAAACTGGTGACATCGCTCACAACTGTCAAAACTCAACATATCGTTTACACAACACACCTCTTCCGTTTGGTTAACAGGTAATTCATTTTCAACATCACACTCAGTCTCACTACCACTATCAGAAGATGTATCAAGTAAAATAGCATTGTTGGCTTTCATACGTTGGCGGCCTAGGCACTTGTTTGAATAATGGCCGTAGCTGGAACAAAAAAAAACATTTAATGGCCCGCCGGTATGCAGATCTTTTGTTCTGTTGCTTCTTAATAACATTTTCCAAATGTGCCGGATAACTCGGCGATTTGTCACACATTGAATCAGTGTCATGTAAAAGTTGACAGTGGATACATTTTGACACTTTTCTATCTTTCTTGTCAAATTTATTAAATGGTTTTCTATTGCTCTGATAGTTTTTAGATTGATCTTTTACAAAGGAAACTATTTCAGAGTCATTTGAAGTTTTAAAAATATTTCTGTTTGAAGAAAAATATGTCGACCCTTTCTTTTCAAACTGTTCTATGGTTTCAATGTCTGACTGCTGCAAAAATTTAGCAAAAGAGGATGGTATCGTGGATATTACCTTATCCATAGTTATTAAATTTTTCAATCTATCAAAGTCTTTTCCTATGTTAGCTGCTTTAAGCCACCTATTTAGTACACTTTGAACATTTGAGACGTGTTCAATGAAAGTCTCAGTAGGTTTAGGTTTTAAATTTGAGAACTGAACCTGATACCCAGGGGCATCAAGTAAAAAGTGTTGCATAATCCTATCACGGATGTATTGGTAGTCAGATCTAAGATCGGTTGGTATAGATTCTATTACTTTAAGGGGCTCACCACTCAGGTTCTTCATATAAATCATAGCCCACATCTCTAAAGGAACTTGGTGATATTTAAACTGATACTCGACATTTTCTGTCCAGGCAGATATTGAATCCTCTTTACAATATGCTTTGATAATATTTTTGTATTTGTTGAACTTATTTTCTTCTTGTTGACTTTTAAGTTTAGTGGCAGAGATCTCTGCGTGTGAGTCTACATCCATCTCTTTCATCTTTAACTGTGTCTCTGATTCTACTTGTATTTGTTTTTCCTTAACTCTTGCCATTTCATCTATTTCTTTTTGCTTTAATTCTCTCTCCTGATCTAATGTCTTCTGTTTTAATTCTAGTTCTTTCTGTTTAATTTCCTTATCTTGTTGTAGCTGTTGTTGCTTAATTTCCTTATCATGTTCTAGTTGTTTTTGTTTTGTTATCTCAGCTAGTTGTGTTAATTCTTTTTGATGCTCTCTTTCTCGAGCGCGTTCATCTCTATCTGCATTTTCTTTTCGTTCCCGTTCAGTTCTCTCAGCATCTTTTGCTTCTTTAAATTTCTTATCGGCATATTGTTCTAGCTCTTTACCTGTGTATTGCAATTCTTTGCCAGCTTTAATGAAGTCAGCTAGAGTAGCCATGTTGTTGGGGAATTGGCTCGCGTTGACTTTAACTGACTGCTTCAATTAGTTATTATTCTTTGATATGCTATGTTATTTAATATCTGAGCACCACAAATTGTACTCTTTGTTTACAATCTGGAAAATTGTATTCTCCAAAAAATTAGAGCACAAAGTCTGTTCATACAATACACGCTGAAAAAGAGATGCACTATTAATCACAATGCATGCCAAAAACGTAGGTTTTACTCAACTTAATGTTCCCTAGAACAAGGAACAACACGTCAGCAACACCGGTCCCGTTGTTTGGCACCCCGGAATACACACGAGTTTTCTACTCAGGTCACCTCGTTTGGCACATCGGCACACACTCACGTTATCACTCAGCTGTTGTTCGCCCTGTTTTACAGAGCAGCAACAATTAACAACTCGTAAACGAAAAATAGATTTTTGACAAACTGGTACAATGACACAGACATGCCCACGAACAAACAGAACATCGATTAATTAATATTTATTGTCACTGTCCTGTCTTCGTTCTACAGTAATATGTCTTTCGTTACTAACCTAGTTTAATCTATGGAAGTATGGTGCAGGCCAAATCTAATTTGCATAGCCGAAAGTAGTGCCCTCGTGACGGTAAACAAATAGAAAAGTACGAAAAAAAATCAATAACTGCTTTTAAATAAATATAAATATAATAATAATGTGTAAATAAATAAATATATTCATTCTTTAACTTAAATAAACAAATAATAGTTAATATATCGTCAAGATTCAGGCAGGCAGCAGCTTGCCAGTATGTAAACACTGAAATGCTGATTGCAAATGGCGAGGCCCAACTGTTTGTCAATCGTGCCACGTCACAGGCGCAGCGCTATTTTTAGCTTGCAAAAATCAATACTGTCGCTGACCTTTGTATTGCTCCGCCATGAATCATTTGTGACAATTATTCAAAAACAAATAAATAATTACATAAATAAATGAAAGAAGAACATAATATGCATACTTACAACTTTGAAAAACACATTATTTAAATATATTATATTCTAATAAGCACAAATAAACATTATTTCATCACGATAGGCACAATTCTGCCGGCAACTCGATCTAGTCTGCACACTTCATAGTCACTGACACAAATTAAACATTTAATCTTTGTAATATCCTATCTGTAACCCTAGTCTAGAGCCGTGGGTAAGTGTATATAGCTTGAACTCAGGTTCAAGCAGCACTTCTGACACCACATTTAATCCTATTGCCTGTCAACAACTCATGTTTCAGGCATCATCGGATTACTTCTCCCACACCCTACAAGAAACTTGCAAGTCGTGTGCGAGGAATGAAATGGTACATTTTATTGCCGTTGGCTCTTTACAATTGCAAAAACAGTCGCTATCTAATCACACATAAAGTCACAATATTCTCTATCACTAGTTTTCCTACCCCATAGCTAATCTCTATCTACTAGGCTATATGAAAACACATATCTATTCTATACGATGTGAACACTACAGAGTCAGTCCCCAGTCTGACTTGCTTCACTCGCGTCGCTACACGCCACGCGGAAGGACCTTCATACGCCCTTCGGCTCTTTGCGTGCTAGGTCAGTTAGCACGCTTCTATTAGCTGGCTTTGGTTTGAGTGCTAATCGTTGCTATCACGCAGGCGTGATTCTGTCGTGACCAGTAGTGCTAACTATCTGGTCAACGCCTTCGTGTGAGGACTAGTTAATAGTCCCCCTTTTTCTATCATCTATCCTGCCCTGATCCCGGGCACTCTGTTCCCTCTACTCAATCTGAGGTTGACCCCACGTCCCGGTGGTGTTCTATCATGAGGCAGGCTTCCTGCCTCCTCCTTCAGTCTTTGACATCACGCTTTCGATTTAAAATATGTCCTTACAACAATGTCAATGGAGAAATGTTTAAATGTATAAAATAATTGTAATTTTTGCGCATATGTCACCTACACGCCCACATGCAACGCTCTGTAAAAACACGCACACAAATACTGAACACACAGTACGCATGTAACAACACAAACAATACAAATGCAACAACTACCCCTCCTGCATTGTAAACTAGGATACTCCTTGACAACCCCCGCCCTTCCCCCCCCCCACCTTTTCGATACTGTTGGTTTTGATGCTGCTGCTGCCTTCACCGGTCGGTTCTAACAAGTTTTACTGCCATTTTCCTCATTACCAAGTGGTGATGATGGTATTGGTGGGGTTGGAGCTGACAGGTGTAAGGGTGGCAGAGGGAAAATAATGGTATACTACCGTCTTGTTGTTGTTTGTACTCGTTTTTCGTTACCCTTCATTTCCAATGTAAAAATGTTGAAACAAATGTTGTAAAAATTTGCGCATATGTCACCTACACTTCCATATGCAACGCTCTGTAACAACACGAACAATACAAATGCAAATGTTTCTTAACACTCAATAAAAGTTTAAAAAAAAAAAAAAAAGGAGTAGGAGGAGGGAGTGGCAATCTGAGTGGTTTTCACTTTTTCACTTTTTCTAAAATAAATGTCATGGAAGGTTGGAAAATGCTGGCAAAGAGAAATATGTCCAAATCTCTAGAAAGTATTAGTCAAACGGATATAATTATCGTCAGCTCAATAGCTGCATGTTTTAAAAATATGTCGCTGACTTCGGAGACAGCACAGAAGACCACACATTAATAACTTCAGCAGGGTCAGATATACTGAATAACAATAACAGCTTTGAATTGTCCGGATGATGTTCACTTGTTTACTATTTATTTGTGTACTTTTCTTGTTACTTTCTTCTGTTCATATTGAATGGCTTTTATCACCCCTGTCTATCTATTTGTCTGTCTGTTTAACCTGTACTTGATGATAGTGGAAGATCAATAATATACACATTTTCTCAGTGTGTATGAAATAAAAAGCTAGACATAACACTGCACTTAAGGCGGTGCTAACCTAAAAAAAAAAAAATTCGATTTTTGGTCAGTTTGGCTTTGTTTGAAATAGTTCATTTTTAAACACCTTAGCATGTCTTCTATCAGATTCGGCACTTGTTTTTCTTTAATGCAATATTCATATTTTACTGAACCCACCCTAGGTGTAGAATTCTCTACTTATTGAAAATTGTAACGAAATCGACGTTTTTTGAAACCATTACAAAGATACCTCGCCGATGCGTGATCCACGTGTTTCATCCATCCATCCATCATGTGCCATGCCGGTAAACGTGGGCGGTCATGTTCTGCCATCTCACTCGATCACCAGAGTCGTGGATCAATGTAACACGTGTTTCATACATCATTGTAAAGATCACGAACTCCCTTAATTGTTCGTTAAACTTCGGGTTCGTTTAATTGAGAGCTTTTCTGTGTACTACGGTTTCTTTCGAATCAATAATCTTCCGGAAACTCCAATATATGGAACACCTCGCCGAATGCGCAAATCTCCATGGTCGAAACTGATCACGTGGGTTTCCAAGATGGCCGTTTTGTTGTGTTTTCGCTTGGCAACCGATCGACACGCGAATTGAAAAATACCTTTTCCCAAGAAGTTTAACATAAAATCATCTACTCAACGTAAGAAATCACGCAGTCAATAACTGGCAAATGCTCGTGAGCACCGAAAAGCCTCCCAGAACTTAAACATTACAGAAAAGTCTGAATTTGACCCCAAGATAACTTTTTTAGTATTAAAAAAGCATGAAAATAATTTGTTTTCCCCCGTTCCGTTTTCTCATTTTGCCATATTTGTTTTTCGTTGTTTCAATTTTTTCAAAAACTATGTGTCACATTACAATGAAACTTGGCAGACGTATTTTTCATTATATTATGTACAATTTATCAAGATCATTTGTAAAACTATGATTTAGTTTTTGTGCAGTAGTAAAAGATACAAAAACATTGTCAATAAAAAGGAAAAAAAAAAAAAAAATCTTGAAATTACGTTGAGTTGTGTATCCATGCTCTGGTTGGCGGGGTAGGGGTGCCGGCACTCTTCCGAATTCCGGTCCCAAATAGTTCCGCAGTGAATAGGTCAGGGGTTAAGGGTTAGGGTTAGTTGTTAACTAAACACTGACCCTAACCCTTACCCCTGACCTATTCACTGCGGATCTATTTGGGACCGCAATTCGGAAGAGTGCCGGGGTGCCCCCTATTAACAAAGAAGTAAGGTGCCTCCTTCCCTCTGCTAGCCTATGGGACACCCTTGGTCAAGGTGGAGTACCCGTTTCGCCCCTCCCCTCCTCCCCCCAAACAGGATAACGTGAAGCCATGTGAGCAGGTGGTGGATTGGACTTGGGAGCAGCCAACAGATAGTTGTTGGTTATGTTTTCAAGTCAGTGACGGTGGGCAGAGCATCTCTCAGTATAGACAATGGCTACGGTCATCCGATCAGTACGGTCACTGCCAGGAAGGAAGAATGGTAGACTTCCCTCCCTTTTGATTCCCGGGCAGAGGAGGCTCGTCAGCCTTGGTTGGTATCTCTTCTAAGAGAGAGAACTTTAAATCTCAAACCTCCGCTGCCTTACGGGTATACCCATATGGGAAAGACTTCGGGAGTAAACCCTGAGGACAAATCCGGAGATGAAGTCCCTAAGGCAGTTCGATGTTGTAAACAACATAGTTCTGGCAACACCTGCGACGGCACCGATGCCAAGTTGCATTGGCTACTGCCTTTCCCTTGGTCAACATTGGCGACGTGGAGAGGGGGAACTTGCTACTGGGCAACAGCTGGTTCTCCGATTTCCATTGCCCAGGCTTGTGCCCTGAAGAGGTCACTTCAGCACCGCGTAAAGCGGTGACACAAAACGGGAAGCAGCATTTGCCGGTTATAAGTCTTAATGCTCGATTGGCGCAGAGCAAGGCGCCAGGGGCTACTTCCGACGGTGGGAGAGATCATTTTATCTCACTAGACAGCTACCGCCCGTCTAAGCTGGGCAACCCCCAGTCAATAAGGTGTTGTCTCGCCACGGTTCATCTGCTCCTGAGGGTGTGTGGAGCTTAGGGGAAACATCCTGACACATGGACCGCAATCTATACACCTTGTAACAAGAAAAAATAAACAACCGGCCCTAAGGCTGGGAACATGGAACGTAAGAACCATGACCCATGGCATCTCAGACGATCTAAACGAGATTGTGGATGCCCGCAAAACTGCAGTGATAAACAACGAACTACTAAGACTGGGGATAGACATTGTCGCCCTGCAAGAGACCAGACTCCAAGAATCTGGAAGCATCAAGGGGAGGGACTTCACATTCTACTGGCATGGGAAGCCGTGCGGAGAGACCAGGGAGCATGGAGTTGGCTTCGCTATCAGAAACATACCTCATACCACCAAGTGATGGCACTGAAAGAATACTGAAGCTCCAACTCCAGACAGAGGCAGGCCCAGTTAGTATTATAAGCGTTTACGCCCCAACACAAACTGCAGCATCAGAATCTAAAGACAAGTTCTATGACGACCTTAGCAAAGAAGTAAGTGAAACACCAGAGAAACATCTTTTTATCCTGGGGGATTTCAATGCCAGGGTTGGCTCCGACCACAAATCTTGGCCTTCATATCTAAGACAGTTTGGCGTTGGGAAGATCAATGACAATGGACAACGTCTCTTGGAATTCTGCAGCCACCATAATCTGTGCGTGACCAACACCTTCTTTGACACGAAACCTCAACACAAGGTGTCATGGAGGCACCCCAGATCAAAGAACTGGCACCATATTGACCTGGTGCTCACTAAACGCAGCAACCTCCGCAATGTACGGCTGACCCTCAGCTAACAAAGTGCTGACTGCGACACTGACCATTCACTCGTCTTCAGCAAGGTGAAGATAAAGCCCAAGAGAATCTACAGAAGCCGAACAGAAGGAAGACCACTCATTGACACCAGTGGCACCCAAAATAAAGAGAAGGTCAACAAATTCATGCAGGCTCTAGCGGATACTCTGCCTGGCCCCACAAACCGAAATTCCACCGAGAGATGGAGTCATTTTCGCGACACCATCTACAATACAGCACTATCAACATTTCGCAAGAAGCAAACTAAGTCAACCGACTGGTTTGAAGCGCACTCTGAAGAGATGCTCCCAGTCCTGGAGATAAAGAGACATGCATTCTCAATGTATAAAACATCACCTTCAGAGAAAACACTATAAGCATTACGAACGGGCAGAAATAGAGTACAACAGATGGCAAGAAGATGTGCGAACAGGTACTGGCTACAGCTCTTTGCTCAAATTCAAACTTGTGCAGACACTGGAAATATAAGAGAAATGTACGAGGGCATCAAGCAAGCTGTCGGTCCATCAAAAAATAAGGTGGCCCCTTTACGATCAACTGAGGGGGTAATCATAAAAGATCGAGCGAAACAAATGGATTGCTGGGTAGAACACTACTCAGAGCTATACTCAGTGGATAACACTGTCAGCGAAGAAGCTCTGGAAGCCATCGATCAACAGTCCGCCATGCATGCCCTGGATAACGAACCTTGCCTCACAGAAACCAGCGAAGCACTAGACTCTCAAATCCGGCAAGGCACCTGGAAAAAGATAATATTCCACCTGGAATTTTAAAATGTAGCAAAGAAACAATCATCCCAGAACTGTATGCAATATTTCAGCTCTGCTGGAAAGACAAATCAGTACCACAAGATATGAAAGACGCAAACATCGTTACCCTTTATAAAAACAAACTCGACAGAAGCGACTGCAACAACTATCGCGGCATTTCCCTACTCAGCATTACAGGCAAGATTTTTGCCAGAGTAATCGTTAAAAGATTACACATTCTTGCTGAAAGAATCTACCCCGAATCGCAGTGCGGATTTAGACCCAACAGGTCCACTATCGATATGATTTTCTCACTCCGGCAGCTCCAAGAGAAGTGCAGAGTCAGAGGAAGCCATTATATATTGCCTTCATCGACCTCACAAAGGCATTTGACCTCGTGAGCAGAAGCGGCCTTTTTAAGGTCCTTGAAAAGGTTGGATGTCCACCCACCCTTCTTAGTCTCGTGAAATAATTTCACGAAAACATGCAGGGAACCATTTTATTTGACGGCTCAACATCCCAGTCATTCAGCATCAGCAGCGGAGTAAAGCAGGGCTGCTTGATTACTCCTACACTCTTTGATATCTTCTTCGCCGTTCTCTTAAGGCAGGCATTTGGGACTGCCACTGAAGGCATATACCTCCACACAAGATCTGATGGCAAACTTTTTAACCCATCAAGACTCAAGGCAAAGACCAAACTAAGATCAAGATGCGTAAGAGAACTACTTTTTGCAGATGATGCAGCACTGACTACTCATACAGCAGAAGATCTCCAAAGGCTCATAGATCGTTTTACAGCCGCCTGCAAAGACTTTGGGCTCACCATTAGCCTAAATAAAACACAGGTGATGGAACAAGATGCTGGTGCGCCTCCGTCAATCAAAATCTCTAATTATGAATTGAAGGTCGTCCACAAGTTTGTGTATTTGGGGTCGACAATATCAGATAATCTTTCATTAGAGACATAAATCGACAGACGCATTGGAAAGGCAGCCAAAACATTTTCCAGGCTAGCTAAAAGAGTTTGGGAGAATAATAGACTAACAGAGCGTACAAAAGGCTCAAGTATATAAAGCTTGTGTTGTTAGCACACTACTCTATGTGTCTGAACCCTGGACCCTGTACTCACGACAGGAAAGGAAGTTGAATTCCTTCCACATGAGATGTCTGAGACGTATTCTGGGCATAACATGGAAAGACCACATAAAAAACAAACATGTGCTTGAACGAGCAGATATTCCCACAGTGCACACCCTCCTCAAGCAGAGACGCCTCTGGTGACTGGGCCACGTATCTCGAATGGTGGATGAACGTATTCCCAAAGATATTCTATACGGAGAACTAGCAACAGGAAAGAGACCAACCGGAAAACCCCAAATGCGATATAGGGATGTGTGTAAACAAGATATGAAAATCGTTGAAATAGATCCAGACATGTGGGAAAGAGTTGCAACAGACAGATGCTCCTGGAGAAGAGATGTACGAAACGGACTAGTGCTCTTTGAGCGCAATCTGATCCAACAAACTGAGGATAGGCGGCACAGGCTTAAAACGCAGTCACTTACTACAGGACTTGCCTCTTCTTACAGATGCGGAAACTGTGACAGAAATTGTCATTCTCGCATTGGACTATACAGTCACCAGCGGTGCTGCCAGGCACCTCCCAAGTGGCACAACTCTATAGTCCTTCAGGACTGAAAGAGGCCTACTACTACTACTACTTATCATTCGAGGGTTGACCTTGGCCTAGCCAGGCACAGGTACATTCTTTGTACTGACCTGGTAGTCCCGGCCCAGCTAGCGGCCCAAGTAAATTCTTTGTACACGCAAACAACCAAGGCCACAGGTGTAGCTAATTTCAGACTGCTCTCTCTCTCTCTCTCTCTCTCTCTCTCTCTCTCTCTCTCTCTCTCTCCTTCCTCTCTCTCTCTCTCTATCCTTCCTCTCTCTCTCTCTCTCCTTCCTCTCTCTCTCTCTCTCTCTCTCTCTCCTTTTCTCTAACTCGCGCACGCGCTTAAGCAACGCGATGCTTGCTGCGTGGTCTAACGGTTCGAAATTTGTAGATACTTACAAAAGTACCATTTTCAGGAAACAAAAGTGATTCAGCAATAATGTTGGCACATAAGTGGAATGAGAATGCTAAAGTGTGAAAGGTTTCTTCTTTTTGTTTCCTTTCTTTTAAATGGTTTAGCTTGCATGGGAGCGAACGATTACTCAACCATAATCGTCAACAGTTAATATGTATGTAGTTACACCATGCCAAGACTATAATGTTGTCACACGTATATGAATGTACACGCTGTATTTGCTAATGTAAAAAGACATTGTTTTTGTATATAATAAACGTATATATATATATATATATATATATATATATATATATATATATATATATATATATATATATATATATGGCTAAGACCAAAATTAGGAGGGTACTGATCAGAGAGTTGCTTTTTGCAGATGATGCTGCAGTTACGACCCACTCTGAGGAAGAATTGCAATGTCTACTATCTGCATTCTCCAATGCTTGTTCTGAATTTGGTTTAACAATTAGCAAAAAGAAGACACAGATTATGTCACAAGGTGCACATGGGGTACCATCAATCTTTATTGACGACGCCGAACTAGAGATAGTAGACCATTTTACATATCTAGGATCGGTGGTAAATAGCAAATTATCCCTAGATCAGGAAATCAACATCCGGATTGGTAAGGCAGCAACAACAATGAACAGGTTAAGAAAAAGAGTCTGGGAGAACAGGAAGCTTACTGCCAAAACAAAAGTCCTTGTCTATCAAGCCTGTGTCCTTAGTACTCTTCTCTATGGCAGTGAAACCTGGACAACTTACTCACACCAAGAGAACAATTTAAACAGCTTTCATATGCGGTGCCTGCGAAGAATTCTTGGTATTAAGTGGCAAGACAAAATCACAAATACTGAAGTATTGGAAAGATCAGGTTGTGTGACAGTTTATTCCATGCTCAGTCTTCGTAGACTTAGATGGATAGGACATCTTAGGCGGATGGATGATGGTAGAATACCAAAGGATATCTTTTTTGGTGAATTACAGATGGGTAAGAGATCTCAGGGTCGGCCTCTACTACGATACAAAGATGTGTGTAAGCGGGACATGATTGATACAGGCATTGATAATGCACATTGGGAGCAAGTCGCCGCTGAACGTGTTGCATGGAGGGCAAATATCAGAAATGGAATAAAGTCAAAGGAGAAAATTATTGCAGAAAAGTCACACACCAAGCGTTTGAGACGTAAGATGGTGCATGATGGTGGAAATGACCACGTGTTCACATGCACCCACTGTGAACGGACATTTACAGCGCAAATTGGCCTTATCAGTCACACTCGCTACCGCCATAGTTAAAAGTTATTATGCCTTTTTAAAGCACAAACTATCGTCTGTCAAGACGGCAAGGTGCCAATGTGTGTATGTAGATATATATATATAAAGAAAAATTTGGAAGGCACAATTTAAATAGAATGAGAATGTCAAGGTTATTGCCCAAGATCACGGAAATCCATGTACAATTATCTACAGAAAGCAAGAGATAGATCAAGACAGAATGTGTGTGTGTGTGTGTGTGTGTGTGTGTGTGTGTGTGTGTGTGTGTGTGAGAGAGAGAGAGAGAGAGAGAGAGAGAGAGAGAGAGAGAGAGAGAGGGAGGGAGAGAGAGAGAGAGAGATGGACAGGTGTAACATGCATTTCACTTGTGGAGATGGAAATGAAACGAGGAATGTGTTTTACATGCACTATGCCATAAATGTCATATTATCGTAACTGTATATGCATGTATTTGTTTTACTAACGCATGTGACACATAACACTAACAAACGGCAACGCTCTGTAATATACACAAACAAAGAAACACACATTACACCTTGTAAATATACATTGCTTTGTATGAAATAAACGTTAAAAACAAAAAAGATGAAACACGAATGAATTTAATTTTCAACAGAGACTTTTCACTAGGAACAGACAACATATATATTTAATATTTCAGTGTTAATTTAAGACTCAAGTTACGAGTCTAAAGTATTAATTTTCATGTAATTAGATTTATGTTACCATGTTAAACTATAATGTACATATTCAATTGCTAAAGACTTAAAGCAATAAAGGCTTAAGATTATAACCTTTTTCACTAAAAGTTTTTTTCCAATTCAGAAGTTCGCTTTCATTTAAGTATTAAGATAAAATAATATTACCTTACTTATTGCCTTACCTTAAACATTTATTATTTTACTTGCAAATATTTTTATAATAGAATATGCAGTATGAGAGTGGGAATGAAAGATGAATGACAGACGTTATAAATGCATTAAATTTGAGGGAGTGTAAGAAATGATGTGCAATATTTTTCACACACACTGGCTTCAATGTTATATATTGTCCGCGTCATCTGCAACACATGTAATTATTATTTTTTTTTAAAATAATTTATTCAATCAACAATGAAACAATTAGTTCTTCTGCACGTATCACCCATACATTCTCATTTTAACTTAGCTTGCTTCGTAACAGAAACATTCAAGTATCACAATAATTTAGTGCTATGATCAAAAGGTGTGTTTCTGTTTCTTAACAAAGATACAGTAATTATTCAAATTCACTGCATCTTGTTTCTTGTCTAATTATCATTCAACGCAAACACTACAGAAAGTGTGAATTTATAACGTTTCAGCATGTCTATGAAAGTGAACAATGTAACAAATATTTCCTAAGCTGTCTGGAATACAGCTAAGAAGGTGGTCACCACTTGTTTGAGTTTCTCGTCAGCCTGCTCATTAATTTTGCCTTCTGTAGCAATGGTATTCATGAGGTCTTGCTGAGAGCTGCGCAAGTGCTTCAAAAACTCTGCTTCAAATTGGGTGATTTTGGAGGGATCCAGCTTGTCAAGATATCCACGCACGCCAGAGTAGATTACATACATTTGTTCTTCAATGGCCATGGGTACATACTGGCCCTGTTTCAAGATTTCTGTCAGTCTAACTCCTCTCTTCAGCAAATTCTGTGTTGCCTGGTCCAAGTCAGAGCCAAACTGTGCGAAGGCAGCGACCTCTCTGTACTGAGCCAACTCTAGCTTCATGAAGCCAGCGACCTGTTTCATGGATCTAGTCTGTGCAGCAGATCACACATGGCTGACAGAAATACCAACGTTAATGGCAGGTCGAATGCCCTTGAAGAACAATTCAGTCTCTAAGAAGATCTGCCCATCTGTGATGGAGATGACATTAGTTGGAATGTATGCAGACACATCACCGGCCTGGGTCTCAATGACTGGCAGAGCAGTTAGGGACCCTCCTCCATGGGTCTCATTCAACTTGTAATTTGTACCATTTTAAATTGGCTATGTCTTTGTTACATGTACACTACACAAACAGAATGAACTCATTTCTAAGCATCATTGTTCGGTGGTCCGCATCACGAATGAGAAATATAAAATACTTCGTGAATTCGGAAAACCTAATAAATGACTCTTAGATAGAGTTCACACATACATTATAAGCATGCACACATGTTTGTAATTAACATATGTGTAATTACAAATAGCTCGCATACACACACCACACCAACAGATAAAGTACATTCACTATTCAAAATAGAATGGGACAGGACCTTACACAGACCAAGGGACATAAGTAGTTCTTAAGGGAGATAAAACATGATTATACATAGAATCACTGCTACAAGCGGAAGCTAGATAGGAGTTTAACAGTAAATACACACATTTGTATGAAAAGTTGAATTATCGGTTTACGGGTACCAGGGGAAATATTTCCCTTGATGAATCTCCCTAAAAAGAGATCATTGTTGCGTGGGCACTTTTGGTGTCTTGAGAGTGTTGCAATTCAAGGCTTAAGCCACGGATGTGAGACAACGTTACCTTGGTCCGTAAACAGTCCCCAGTGTCAAGGTCTCACATCCGAGGTTGCGACGCGTTGTCTGTACGAACGCCAGACACCATAACAACACGCAACCCTGAGTAATGTTAGACACGGCAGAGAGAACGCGGAGTCTTTGCCGACGCCTGGATAAGCAGCCACGCACAGCAATTGAGTTCACCCCGTGAACCGTGCAGGGGACACCAGCTGACGTGAGCGTGTAGCGTGTAGGACGCCAGGACTGGCAGACGGGCTGAGATCGTTGAAGGGACAGATCGCAAGGGAATGCGAGTTGAGTTTGAATCTGCCTTGAGAGCTAGCCTGTACGACAGTGGGAGACTGAGTCGAATGCTTGTATAGTTTAACTGTAAGTGAGATGTTTATTGCTTGCATGTATTATTATGTATTGTAGTGATCTTGTTCATGTTGAAATGATTGCTATAGATTGTCAGTGCGCGATGTTTGTGCGATAATTAATGCAACGCGTCAATAAAGCGTGTGAATAATACTTTCGGATATTCACTTCGTGTGATTTGATAGTTTGATATTACTTCACACTTGCCAGAAAACGAGCTACTTGTCTTGTGTTATGCAAGACTCTGACACCCAGTAGTAAAATGAGCGAGAGTGTAGACTCTCTGTCAGCTTACCAAATGTATACCGTTGAACAACACCAGTAAGTTGTGTTTCTACAGTAGATCAGACCCTTTATAGACTACAGTTGTCACCCCAACCTACGTTAACCATGACAACAGTTGTCACCCCAACCTACATTAACCATGACTACAGTTGTCACCCCAACCTACATTAACCATGACGACTTACTGACTTCCTCAGTCCTCTGACGAATTAGTTCCAACTAATTATTTAGATATAACACATGTCACTTATAAGTATAGAATAAGTGACATGAAGAGGGGCGACGAGAGCGTGTCAGAGTCCTGGATGAGTGTAAGAGAGGACACAGGGTAAGAACAGGACATAGATAGAGCATGGGTAGAGTAGGACATGAACTGCATACCCAGTGGGAGACAGGACATAGGGTTAGAGACTGGACATGTCCTTGAATGACTATCCAACCTTGGACTAAACGACCTGAGACGTCAGCTGTCAACAGACAGGTGAAGGACAGAACGTCACCAGAATACCCAGACACCCAACGTGGCACGGATGACACGTGGGTCAAATACCACGTGACCACAGACCAAGGCAAGAGAGGGCAGACGGACTTTGACTGTGGTTGAGAGAGGAGTGTTCTGGGTTACCTGAGAGAATGAGTGTGCTGAATGCCTCATGCTAGAGATTTACTCTTATTGTGAGAGTATTGATATGAGACAGCCTGTGCGCTAATATTCAAATGAATTGTGATACTAGAACGCATGAGTGCTTTGCTAACTAATGTTTATATGATTTTTCTAGTTTTGTCAGAACGTGATTACGACCAATGTAAATGAGTATTATACTTAATAAATTGCTAAAAGATAACAAATACAAAACACAAAAAATGAAACATGAGTAGGGATTGTGCTAAGAAAGAATTCTATCAGTCGCTTTTATGGTGTTCCTAGAGCTTCCCTGAGATAATTTAAGGCAGCATAAATAGAGTCTATTGTGATAATTCTAAAAAAAAAAAAAAGGACTCTCGTCGAACGGCTAAGTTGACTGGAAAGTTTCCCAACTGTGGTGATAAGTGCAAACGCACTTCTGAACGTAAACTTTACGTCTTTTTATATGGATTTCACCACGTGTAGATTTGGATTAAAGATTTCCTCAGTCACGGATTATTGAAACATATCAGCGATTTTAAGTTTGTAGAAGTGATTTCAGTAGTTTTTACCACGTGTCAATCTGTTAAAGATTTCCTCTGTCACGGATTATATATGATGGAAAACCAAATTGTAAAACGTATCAAAGTTAACACGAGTGAAGGTTTCGAGGGAGGAGCGTTCCACCTAGCAAACACACTTGTGTTTTCTATATCAGGACCTCATGTATTTCGGTTCAACTACTCGCTGATGGCGAGTGTCTTGAGGGGGCCTTGTGGGATCCGTAGGCAAGGAATACAATCCATCTACCGGTTTGAGGACCCTAAAAGATGGTACGCTACGCTGACACCGGAAGCAAAGGCGGCTCATTATGAACGGCTTCACGGAATGAAGCATGAACTGCAGGATCCTAAATTATCTATTGTAATCGAAAACATAGAGAAGGAAAAGACCAAGGCTATGATTCACTGGATGCCTACACCCGCAAAGATTGAGACAGTGAGGCAAATAGCCGCGGATATTTCGGGAGACATAAATGCGGAAGTGCATAAACTTAAAAACAGCACGGACAAGTGGTTACTTTTGTGCAACCCTAAAGAACCTCTGCCACATTACGTAGACATGGAGTTGGATGGGGCAGAAAACAAGCTACACCGTCTCTTCATCACAGTTCCGGAGCGCCGTACGGCGTGTACAGTCTGTGGGAAAGACTCGCACTGGAGTAATAAATGCTCGACCAAAGTACAAACCCAGAAGGGGCCTAGACCAGCACAAAAAGTCACCTCGAACTCCCAAACAGATCAACATAGTAAGGAGGATGAAGACAGTTTCCAACTGGTTACTAGGAAAAGGGGACGCTCAACCAAGAGCCTGTCTGACGGTGAGAGCTCGACACCTCCGCGACTACCCTACACCGTCTAAAGAGCAAAAGGCAAACAAAATGAAATGTACTGAAAAGCGGGAAGATAAATCGACCGCCTTAGAACAAAGCTACAGAGGACCTCAGACAGATTTGAACCAGCCCATCTTTGACACGTGGTCCACAGCGATTCTGTCACGCACAAAAAAGGTTCCCCTGTAGATGAATGAAGCTCTATAGTGATGACTCGGCAACTATTGAATCAATATTGTAAAGAAGCCAGTATTATTTCCAGTATTGTGAAAAAACCATTATAATTTCCAATATGATTTCAACATTGTGAAGAAGCCATTATTCATTACCGGATTGAAATGAAGTGAGTAGGAATTACAGTGTTGTGATGAATAAAAAAAAAAAAAACACAGAATCTTACAATTATATAATTACTAGCTGACCCGGCCCGGCTTCGCCCAAGCCCTGGCGGGGATCTATCTATCTATCTATCTATCTATCTATCTATCTATCTATCTATCTATCTATCTATCTATCTATCTATCTATCTATCTATCTATTTATCTATCTATCTATCTATCTATCTATCTATCTATCTATCTATTTATCTATCTATCTATCTATCTATCTATCTATCTATCTATCTATCTATCTGTCTGTCTGTCTGTCTGTCTGTCTGTCTGTCTGTCTGTCTGTCTGTCTGTCTGCTTGTCTGTCTGTCTGTCTGACCCGGCCCGGCTTCGCCTAGCTCCTGGTGGGGAGCATCTAATTTAATTCATATAAGTAGTCATCTAAGCTCCCATTCCCATTCCCGACTATCTGTCTGTCCGTCTATATGTTTGTCTGTCTGTCTCTTATCCAGCCCGGCTTCACCCATTCCCTGGTGGGGAGCATCTCATTTAATTCATATAAGTAGTCATATAAGCTCCCGTTCCCGACTATCTGTCTCTCTGTCTGTCTGTCAGTCTGTCTATCTGATCTATCTATCTATCTATCTATCTATCTATCTATCTATCTATCTATCTATCTATCTATCTATCTATCTATCTATCTATCTATCTGTCTGTCTATCTATCTATCTATCTATCTATCTGTCTGTCTGTCTGTCTATCTATCTATCTATCTATCTATCTATCTATCTATCTATCTATCTATCTATGGTGAACCTGATTACGTCATTTTTATCCGACAGACAACAAGTAGTGTCCTTCAATAACTGTCTATCAAAACTCACAAAACTTAATATTGGTGTGCCTCAGGGCTCAATACTAGGTCCGCTGCTTTTTGCAGTGTATATTAACGATCTTCCTTTATACCTCAATACTTCGTGTGACCTATTTGCGGACGATTGCACTATATACACTAGTCAAGAGAACCTTAGTGACTTAGAGAGCTCTTTGCAAAACGAACTTGATAACCTTAGTAGATGGAGCAATGAAAACCGCATGATTATTAACATCGACAAAACCAAATCCATGCTAATAACGACTAGACAAAAACTACAGACCCTAGCCATAACTGGGGCACCGCTCGATCTCCACGTGGACACGTTACCTATAGTTAATGTAAATGAACACAAAACATTAGGTCTTTTAATTGACAGACATCTAAACTGGAGCTCTCATGTTCACGTCCTCACAAAGAGAATAGCACAAAAAGTTTACCAACTTACTAAAATTCAGCACTTCTTGGATGAAAGCACAAGAAAAATATTATATGCATGCTATATCCAATCACCTCTCGACTATTGTTCCAGTCTGGGACGGGTGCCCTAAATTAAATATGAAACGAATGTGTTCGCTTCAAAATCGCGCTATACGTCTAGTTTCTGGCATAAAGCACGTTGAAAGTAATAACTTATATAGTCATCTAAGACTTCTACCACTTAGAAAGCGATTCTTTTTTAACAAAGCCAAATTAGTGAATAAAATTATATCTGAAAATACCCCAGAGTATCTTCTACCGTTAATTCAATCTAATGCAATGAACAGCAAGCGCTTAAATTTATTACAGGTTCCTATGCCTAGATTGGACTTATACAAAACATGTCTCGCGTATTCTGGTGCTCACTTGTGGAATAGCCTTCCACCAGATCTGAAAACGCCAATAAGTCCCTACACATTCAACCGAAAACTCTTTCAATACTTACTTCATACCGACTATATCCCTCCATAAGTCACCTACAGGTATAATTTTTTTCACTATCATTTTACACTGTGTGAGTGAGAGAGTGGGTGAGAGAGTGAATGAGAAAGAATGTGAGTGAGAGAGTGAGTATGAGACAGAATAAGTGAGAGAGTGTGTATGCGCGTGTGCCTGCGAGGGTGAAAGAGTAAGTGAATGTCTGTGTACACGTATGTGTGAGAGATTGAGTGAGAGAATTAGTTAGTGTGAGAGAGAGATTGTGTTGTGTGTATACCTGTCTGTGTGAGAGAGTGAGTGAGTGAGTGTGAGTTAGAGAGCCGCCGGGTAAGTGAGTGAGTAAGGGAGAGTGAGTTAGTGAGTGAGGGGGAGAATTTGTGAGTATGTGTGTATGTGCGTGTGTGAGTGAGTGTGAGAGCGAGTGAGTGTGCAAGAGAGAGACAGTGGGTGAGTAAGAGAGTGCATGAGAAGTTAATGAGAGAGAGAGAGAGAGTGTGTGTGTGTGTGTGTGTGTGTGTCTGTGTACTTGTCTGTGCGACTAAGAGATTGAGTTAGTGTTGTTTAGAGAGTAAATGAGTGAGTGAGAGGGTGAGATTATGTGAGGCAGCGTGTATGTGTGAGTAAGTGTGTGGGTGGATGGGTTGGTGTGAACGTGTGTACATATGTGTGTATGCGTGTGTTTATGTGTGTGTATGTGGGTGTATGTGTGTGCACGCCTGAATGTGCGTGTGGGTGTGTATGTGTAAGTGTGTGTAAATGTGTGTTTGTATATGTGCTTGTGTGTAAGTATGTTTATATGTGTCGTGGAAGGATGGGAGACATTGCTCGCAATAGGCAAGTAATGTCTCCTGCGGTAGCTCTGGTGGGCGTATTCCCGCTGGTCGCGGGGTCCGCTAAGTCAGGTGGAGAGTTTGACGATAGTGCACGCTTTACACAGGTCCGGACACTTGTGTTTGACACATGTGCGAGCCCTTACGGTCCGGGCACGTACGAGGCCCTCACCTGTGGGACATGGCTGAACGCCTCTAGCCGGGTCCCTTGGGTGTCAGGGTCTGGCCACCACTCGCCACCTGCTCGTGGTGGTGAGGTCTCGGAGGATTGACGCTGAGCCGCCAGCGTCTGCAGCCTACCTTGTGCCAGACGTATTGGTTACCCATTCCTCTGGAATACACAAGACTAGGCCGAGAGAGGGGACATGTCG
>OY992895.1:13459601-13524601 GCA_963921405.1 Cepaea hortensis
GTGTTTAGATGGGTGGTTGGGGTGTGTGAGTGTGGGTTGGTAGATAGGAGAAGTATGTTTTGATGAGTGAGTGAGGGATGTGTGGGTGTTAGTGGTTGAGGGATAAGTACGTGTGTCTAGGGATGTGTGAGGGGGTGAGTGTATGGGTTGGGGATGTATGTGTGGGTTGTGTGTGCGTGGATGGGAGGTGTGTGTTTGTGAATGGGAGATGTGTTGGTGGGTGGAGATGTGTGTATGGGCAGGGAGATTGTGCGTGGGTTGGGATGTTTGTGTATATGGGTAGGGGTGTGTGGTTAAGGGATGTGTGGCTGGGGGATGGGTGGCTGGAGGATGTGTGGTTGGGTAGAGGATGTGTGGGTTGGTGATTGTATATGAGTAAGGGTGTGTGGTTAAGGGATGTTTGGTTGGGGGATGGATGGGTAGAGGATGTGTGGGTGGGTAGAGGATATGTGGGTGGGTGAGTGTGTGTAGGTTAGGAGATGGTGGGGGATGTTTGTAGGGGTGGGCTCGGGATCTGTGAGTGGGCTGGGGGTGATGGGAGATTATTGGCTGGGTGCGGAATTTGTGTGTGGGTAGGTGCGGAATATGTGAGTTGACGGGGAGATATGTGTGTGTGTGGGGAATGTGTAGCTGAGGAATGTGTGTTTGGCTGGGTGATTGGAGGTGTGTGGGTGGAGGAAGATATGTGGGTGAGTGATTGTTGGTGAGTAATGGGTCGGGTAGAGGATATGTGTGTAGGTGGGTGGATGTGTGTGGGTGGGGGATGGGTGGGTTGGGGAATGTATGTGTGCTTGGGGTGTGGGTAGATGGGGTGTGTGGTGGGTGAGAGGTGTGTGTGGGTGGGGATATGTGAAGGTGTAGGGATGTGGTGGATGGGTAGGGGCATGTATGTGTGTGTGGGTTATGTGTGTGGTTTGGTGGTGGAGTTGGAGTGGATGGGAGATGTGTGGGTGGGTGGTTGATGTGTCTCATAACAAAGTAATATGCATTGCTTATGTTTACAAAATTCATTTGGCAATGTTTTTTTCCTATGCACTGTTGATGAAAGAAAGATGAGTGATTGGAAGGTCCGAATGTAAGACGGGTCTGCGTGCCCAATTTGTTACCCTTTGAAAATAAAGTCGGTTCGTTCGTTCGTTCTATTTTCGGCCCGTTCCCGTTAAAAATATAGATAGAATAGAAGAATAGGTAGATTGATAGTAGAAAATATGATTGGAAGAGATCTATCTAAAGTAAACTTACCAATATATCACGAACAGCCAATAAATGGTGGGCGGTGGGTTGACTGCAGAGTACTGCAAAGGATATGCAACTAACTTTCTATCACAAAAAATTACTTTTTTTTTTAACGAATGAAAATCTTTCGCAGGCCCGACCTACATTCTGCCCTTCTTCTCTATTTCCTCTCATACATTCTTTCATTCAACATCTCTTTTGAAGCAATTCGTTGACAACTGTCATCAGAAATACCCAACGTTGGTGTAACGCGCCATACATATGAGAATGTTAAGAAAATTAATGTGCTGTTGAAGCAAAATAAAAAGATGAGTTAGAAAACTTTCACTATTTAAATAGATGCATTATTTGTATGAAAACTATGAATATGCCTTAAAGATTATATCATTATTGATTATAACTCATATGTCTGTAAATAACTATAGACACAGAGTTTATAAATCTTTGAAAACAATGCAACAATATGACTATAAAGTATATAGCAATGTTATTAAAAGTTATGCCCCTTGAAATAACTTTTCTTATGTTAAGTCCCCTTGCTATATGGAAATGATAATGAAAAATGAAATATTATATTTTAGTAAGTAAGTAGCCGATGTTACACTAAAAAAACTGTGACAGTCGGTTGCACAGGAATGAAAAGAAGATGTGTAAAAAATTTCATCTCAATCGGATAGACCGTTATCGAACGCATCAAATACATAAGGATACACATTGCCTTTTATATATATAGATTATTACTATTACTATTACTATTACTATTATTATTAATTTTCCCATTGTTATATTTGAATGTGCAACATGGAATATATTGTGGATGTGTGTCTGTGTCGTTGGCAGTAACATAGGTATGCGACTGTGTGTGGATGCAGGGGTGTGTGTCTGTGTGTGTGTGTTGCACGTATTCGCGTGCGCATGTGTCGGTGTATATGTGTGTGTGCGCGCTTGTGTGTGTGTGTGTGTGTGTGTGTGTGTGTGTGTAACAGCCTTTAAACCAAGGCGATATCTCAAGTATTAAAATGATGTTATATGGTGATGATATGTTTGAAAAGAGAAAATATGCACCACCATGTATAAACAAATTAAAAGAGCTAATTAGGTACTCATTAAGCTAAGGTGGCTTGTAGTGGTCAGGTTTAAGTCCTTCCCATTGTAATCGACACAAAGACACTATCACAGCATTGGACCAATTATCTCCCGGGGGACATGATATGGACTCTAATTGCTAGTTTATAAATCCCAGATTTATGTACCCCAAACAAAATGGGTCATGGACATTTACAGGGCACTAGAGCGCCACCCTGTAATTTGACATCAAGCAACAACAATACAGTGTGAAGCTTCACCTCGGTAGCTATGTGCCCCAGAAAGTACAGAGAAGCCACATTTTACTGGGAATGATAATTTAAAGTTTATTGCCCAAGCTCACGGCATTCAATGTACTGTTGTCTTCAGAAAGCATGAGATAGATCAAGATAAAATGTGTGTGTGTGTGTGTGTGTGTGTGTATGTGTGTGTGAGAGAGAAGAGAAAGAGAGAGAGAGAGATGTACACGTGTAACATGCATTCCGCTGGGGGAGATGGATTTGAAGCAATGCAATTAAGGTGTGTTTACATGCACTATGCCATAAATGTCATATTATTATAACTGTATATGTATGTATTTGTTTTATTAACGCATCTGACACTTAACACTATTAAACGGCAATGCTCTGTAAAATACACAAACAAAAGAAACATGCATTACACTTTGTAAATATACATTGCTTTGTATTAAATAAACACTTGGAAAAAAATAACCAAAAAAAAAAAAAAAGATTACTTTTTTCGCTGTAAAACAGGCACTGATCATCTACAAATAGTAGTTCATTTATTTCCTGTGGATCAGTTGTTTCATTTGGAGTAAAGAGTTCTAAATTTTCTGAATCTGTTCTGACAAGACTTGCTTCTTTGGATATTCTGTCCATGTAGATATTAAATAGCAGAGGAGAAAGCACACATCCCTGTCTCACTCCTGTATTGACTGTGAACATATCTGATATACCTTCTTGTGTTCTTACTGCACTTCGGCTCGAGTGGTACATGGCTATGTCATAATAATGAAACAAAAATAAATAAATAAATAAATAAATAAAATACAGAGGTTCCAAGGAAGCTGACAGGGGAAAAAATGTGGACAGCAGAGGACAAGCTAAACAACACCAACCTTAAAAAGATGTCGTGTACAGAATGGTTTGTTAGTACGAATAATTTTGTTTTTCTCGCTACGGGGCAAAGGAGTTACAGACGCAATTCGTAATCCTGCATACCCGCGTTCGAAACACAGCTGCAAACGATTTTTCAGCAAACCGTCTTGCGTTGGTTGTTTTACGACATATCCTTTACAGGACATCGCTGTCAACATCAGCATCTTTTAGCTGATTGTTGAATGTCTTGGCAGGATTGCGCTCGGTGGTTGCCATTGGTTTCTGAGCAACCGGCTCACATACCCCGTAAGTTACCGACGCGGAGAGAACCGCTACCAATTCTCGCGCACGTCACGTCATGTTACGAAAGTGTGCGGAATTGCGGAGAAAGTCGTGTAACACCTAGACCAGGGATGCCGGCCCTGTAAAGGATATGCAACTAATTTTATGTTTTTTTATTACAAGGGAAATAATTGCATCTAGGTTGGAGTCATATTACAGCTTTAGCAATCAAGGGGGACAATTATTGATTCCACTATATTTGTACTGACAGCAGTTTTGCAAGAGAAGTATATGTTTATTCCTGTAACAATTTTATTAATATTCTAGAAAGTATCAGTTGAATGTTACCATTATAAAATCTATATACAGTTTTGAATACTATTTAAAATTTTACCAACCAAGTTGTTATATAATAAATAATATTTAGTAAATTATTTATATCTTTATCTGCTAGGCCACGTCTGTCTAAATAGAAGTAACGCATACTCTGGTTTCTCTTCACAACGTACAACATCCGACGGACAGGCTTTCGTACCAGCTTGGACCAGCTTTTTGCGTATTAGTTGCAGATGATGGCTAACGTATGGCCAGTCAACAGACAAAATGACCGCATCCAGACACGGTGAACTCAAACACTGATCGTGCTTTGTTGTACGCTTTTGTTGCTAAATTTGTGTTGAGAATTTGTTCCCATTAATTGCATTAAATATTAAACAAATGATTACATTAAAAAAAAAATACTTATCCAATCTGCCTGTGTAAGTCTGTGCTTGTGTAAGTGGAAATGAATCATATGCAAGGCATGTGTGTTTACATGCACAATGCCATAAATGTTATATTATCATAACTGTATATATGTATTTTTTTTATTCACACATGTGACACCTAACACTAACAAACGGCAACGCTCTGTAATATACACAAACAAAAGAAACACACATTACACCTTGTATATATACATTGCTTTGTATGAAATAAACGTTAAAAAATAATATTGGGAAAAAAATGACTCTGGTATACTATTTTTTATTGAAACTGGAAAGTCAGATTCTATTAAACCATACCCTAACCAATTCTTTCAAGTTGACTAGGTAAGTGAGACAGGGATGTCCCTTGTCCCCATTACTGTACGTTGTCGCTCTAGAGCCACTTCTAGAAAAGATACGACAGGACGACAATGTCAGGGATACGTTCATACCAGGGAAGGGTGAACAAAAGCTGCGTGCTTATGCAGAAGATATCATTTTCTTTCCGACAAATGAAAAATCTGTACGGATCATTTTGAAGACGTTCTCGTTTTTTGGCAAAGGGAGAGGGGCGAAATTAAACGTCACAAAATCTACTATAACGGGCTTGGGCAAAAGGAAAAATAAGGCGTATTTTCCATTTGACTTAACATCAAACAATCTTGTAAAAGTGTATGGAATAGTCTTCCCATGTCAACCAAATCAGACACACAAAGACACATGGCAAAATCTAGAGAAGAAAATAACAGATATGTTGCAGAGATACAAATACAAAACAACTACCATATTTGGTAGAAGTACCATTGTTAATACATATATAATTCCAAAAATACTATATCTGTGCACAGTCTTAGACCCCCCCCCCCCCACACCCACGTCAGACTGTCACAAACATAAACAAAGAGATTAGACGCTTTGTGTTTGGCAGCACCATCAAACATACTACACTCATGCAAGACAAAAAAGATGGAAGTATCGCCCTCCAAGACATAACAACCAAAATACAAGCACTTAGGATCAAACACGTAGGTGAAATCCTACAACACCAGGAAAAACACCCTTTAACACACTATTACATTGGAATTAGGCTATCTTATTTAAAACCTATTAGGAATACATTCTCACATTACTTTGGCACTCTCCCAATATTTTACAAAACATATATTTCAGCCATTAAAGGACACGAAAAATTACTACACAAGAAAACACATACAATCTGCAAGCATTTAGTTTAACTACAAGCAACTCCAGTACACCTCAGAATTAAAAGCGGACATAGATATTTCATAAAAGATTATACCGAAACTTTCTCTAATATTCACAACAAGCAGATTACCCCAAAAGCAAAGGAAATTACTTATAGGCTTCGTTACAGCATGACCCCAACATCAGAGAGAACAGCAAAAATAACTAAACAAATACTACAGTGTCATCTTTGTAGACGGAACCTCCAAAAATCAGAAGAGCACATCTATTACGAATGAAACACAATCATGCCAACAAGAAATCTCCTACAAAACATCCTCAACACTCAAAAGAAACAAATAACAGATGTTTACAAAGCAATCATGATACATTCCATTCCTTACTACCCACAAGACATCCACACAAAGCTACTTGTTCTATTGGCAAAGTACAGAAATCTTATATGGACATTTAGAAACAAAGCATTATACAATTACAGAACAGTCAACAAAGAAATTGTACCACGACTTTATCATCACAAAGTCTCAAACATTCTAACCTTAGCCCAACAAGCGCAAATCCCGTAAGAGTTTTGTCTGAAGACAGCACTTATTACAGAAGAAGCAAATAACTTGTTTTAAAGAAAGAATACCACAACTATAAATGTGTTTATTGGCGGTATTAATAATCTTACAATTATTGTTATTATTATTATTATTATTATTATTATTATTATTATTATTATTATTATTATTATTATTATTATTATTATTATGTTTATTACTAATGCTACCATTATTATTAATTTTCCCATTATTATATTTGAATGTGCAACATGAAATATATTGAGGATGTGTGTCTGTGTCGTTGACAGTAACATAAGTATACGTCTGGGAGTGGATGCAGGTGTGTGTGTGTGTGTGTGTGTGTGTGTGTGCGTGTGTGTGCGTGCGTGCGTGCGTGTGTGTGTGTGTGTGTGTGTGTGTGTGTGTGTGTGTGTGTGTGTGTGTGTGTGTGTGTGTGTGTGTGTGTGTAGCAGCCTTTGAACCAAGGCGATATCTCAAGTATTAAAATGATTTTATATGGTAATATTTTTTAAAAGAAAAAAAATATGCACCACCATGTATAAACAAATTAAATAACCCCTTTAAGTACCCTAAAGCTAAAGTGGCTTGTAGTGGTCAGATTTTATGTCCCTCCCATTGTATCTGAAACCCAGTCACTATCACAGCTTTGAACCAATTACCCCACTGGGGACAGGCCATGGACTCTAATTGCTAATTATAAATCCCTGATTCTTGTCCCCCAAACAAAAGGGTCATGGACATTTACAGGACACTGGAGCGTCATCCTGTAATTTGACATCAGGCCAACAACACCAACAATGTCAACCTTCACCCCGGTAACAAAGTAAATTACAAAGAAACCACATTTCAATGGGAAGGATAATTTAAAGTTTAATGCCCAAGCTCACGGCATTCAATGTACTGCTGTCTCCAGAAAGCATGAGAGTGATCAAGATAAAATGTGAGAGAGAAGAGAGAGAGAGAGAGAGAGAGAGAGAGAGAGAGAGAGAGAGAGAGAGAGAGAGAGAGAGAGATGGACAGGTGTTACATACATTCCGCTTGCGTAAGTGGAAATGAATCACATGCAAGGCATGTATCTACCCACCCACACTCACAAATCCCAACCACCCATCTAAGCACACATCCCCCACCCTCACACACATCCTTCACCCACCCACAAACCCAACCACACCTTCACCCACCCACACAAACATCATTTAACCACACCCAGCTCCCCTACCACACCCACACACATCCCAAAGACACATCCCTCACCAACACACACATCTATCCACACATCTCCTACCCATCCACACATCCCCCAACTACAATCACCCTCACTACCCACACATACATCCTTCATTCAGACACACACACCCCCACCCAGCCAGACATATCCCCTACCCACACACACATCTCCAAATCCATCACCCACACCCATCACGCACCCCTCCCCCAACCCACAAACCCCCCACACACATTCACCCACACATCTCTCACCCACACACACTCCCCACCCATCCACCCAAACATCCCACACCCATACACATCCCTCACCCACACACACATCCCCAAACCCACAACCACCCCCACCTGCACACATCTCTCACCCACCATATATCCCCACACCCACATCTCCCCACCCACACATATACCCCCACCCATCCCATAACCCACCATCAATCATCCACCAACATATCCTCCTCCACCCACTCACCCACAACCACCTACACAAATACACATCCCCACCCACAAACACATCTCCCCTTACACCCATACATCTCGCACGCACCCACACACAATCCCCCACCCACCTACACACAATCCCCCACCCACCCACACAAACCCACCCCTCCCACCCACACATCCTGAGCCCACCCACACACATCACGAATCCACCCACACACACATCCCCCGATCCCCCAACCTACTATTATGATCAAACTCACATACTTTACACACACATACAGTGACGATTGTCGTGAGCATTGTCGCAAAATTGTAAACAAAATTGAGAAAAATTGTACATATACATTTTGTAACTTAAAAATTAGTGATGCAATTCAAATCTCTCTCTCTCTCTCTCTCTCTCTCTCTCTCTCTCTCTCTCTCTCTCTCTCTCTCTCTCTCTCTCTCTCTCTCTCTCTCTCTCTCTCTCTCTAACGCTCTCACTCACATTACAGTAATGTTATATTATACATGATAAAATCAAGTGTCATACATACAAAATGAAAATGTGAAAGATGAAAATACACAAAAAATATGGAATGGCATGTTACAGGACATGCGAGCACTGAATTCTCTCTCTCTCTCTCTCTCTCTCTCTCTCTCTCTCTCTCTCTCTCTCTCTCTCTCTCACTCTCTCTCTCTCTCTCTCTCTCACTCTCTCTCTCTCTCTCTCTCTCTCTCTATCTCTTACACAGGCACACACACATTCCCCACACACACACACATATCCCTCACATACACACCCATACATACATCCTCACATCTAGACAAATACTTGATGCCTCACATGATCACTGAAGCTAATAAGAACAAACTCCCACACTTTACACACAATTGAGACACTGACGATTGTCGTGAGAATTCTCGCAATTGCAAGAAGTGGAGAAAAAATTGTACATATACATTATGTAGCGTAAAAATTAGTGTTGTAATTCAACTCTTTTTATCTCTCTCTCTCTCTCTCTCTCTCTCTCTCTCTCTCTCTCTCTCTCTCTCTCTCTCTCTTGCGCTCTCTTTACATACACACACTCTCACACTCATTCACTCTCTCTCTCTCTTACTTACACTCACTAACTCTCTCACTTGCTTTACAGTAATTTACATGAATTCATTTTATGCATGTTAAAATCAAGTGCATCAAAATGATAATATGAAAAAAATGAGAATACACAAAACATATACACACACCTGCACACATCCATATACTTACTCACACGTACTCACATAACACCCGAATATACACTCCCTCGCATACACTGCATGCATGCACACTTACACATACAAAGATATACGATACATACACGAGCACACACACTCACACACTCATCCATGCACACATACACACACGCACATGCATATAAACGCATATAAACACATGAACGCACACTTTAACACACGTACAGACATACACACAGAGTCACACACAGATACACACATGTACACACATATACACCCATACACACATCCAGACATGCACACACATACATTACACTTTCTCATGCACTCTCTCATTCACCCACGCTCTCTCTTTTACCCACTCACTCGCTCTCAAACTCACTCAATCGTGCACATAGACGCATACCCACAAATTCTCTCTCACTCACTCACGCTCCCTTACTCAGTCATTTACTCGATGACTCTAACTCACACTCACTCACTAACTTTCACACTCTATCACACAGACAGGCAGACACACAACACACCCACTCTCTCAGATTCACTCATTCTCTAACTAAATCTCTCACACATATGTCCACACGCTCACTCACTTTTACACTCACTCAGGCACACGCGCATGCATACTCTCTCACTCTCTCTATCATACTAATTCTTCCACTCACACTCTTTCTCACTCACTCTCTCACCCACTGTCTCGTTCACACACATACAGTGAAGAATGATAGTGGAAAAATGATACTAGTAGGTGACTTATGGAGGCATATAGTCGGTATGAAGTAAGTATTGAAAGAGTTTTCGGTTGAATGTGTAGGGACTCATTGGTGTTTTCAGTTCTGTTGGAAGGCTATTCCACAAGTGAGCACCAGAATATGCGAAACAAGTTTTGTATAAGTCCAATCTAGGCTTAGGAAGCTGTAATAAATTTAAGCGCTTACTGTTCATTGCATTAGATTGAATTAACGGTAGAAGATACTCTGGGGTATTTTCAGATATAATTTTATTCACTAATTTGGCTTTGTTAAAAAGGAAGCGCTTTTGAAGTGGTAGAAGTCTTAGATGGCTGTATAATTTATTACTTTCAACGTGCTTTATGCTAGAAACTAGACGTATAGCGCGGTTTTGAAGTGAACACAATCGTTTCATATTAGATTTAGGGCAGCCATCCCAGACTGTGGAACAATAATCGAGAGGTGATTGGATATAGGATGCATAGATAGATAGATAGATAGATAGATAGATAGATAGATAGATAGATAGATAGATAGATAGATAGATAGATAGATAGATAGATAGATAGATAGATAGATAGATAGATAGATAGATAGATAGATAGATAGATAGATAGATAGATAGATAGATAGATAGATAGATAGATAGATAGATAGATAGATAGATAGATAGATAGATAGATAGATAGATAGATAGATAGATAGATAGATAGATAGATAGATAGATAGATAGATAGATAGATAGATAGATAGATAGATAGATAGATAGATAGATAGATAGATAGATAGATAGATAGATAGATAGATAGATAGATAGATAGATAGATAGATAGATAGATAGATAGATAGATAGATAGATAGATAGATAGATAGATAGATAGATAGATAGATAGATAGATAGATAGATAGATAGATAGATAGATAGATAGATAGATAGATAGATAGATAGATAGATAGATAGATAGATAGATAGATAGATAGATAGATAGATAGATAGATAGATAGATAGATAGATAGATAGATAGATAGATAGATAGATAGATAGATAGATAGATAGATAGATAGATAGATAGATAGATAGATAGATAGATAGATAGATAGATAGATAGATAGATAGATAGATAGATAGATAGATAGATAGATAGATAGATAGATAGATAGATAGATAGATAGATAGATAGATAGATAGATAGATAGATAGATAGATAGATAGATAGATAGATAGATAGATAGATAGATAGATAGATAGATAGATAGATAGATAGATAGATAGATAGATAGATAGATAGATAGATAGATAGATAGATAGATAGATAGATAGATAGATAGATAGATAGATAGATAGATAGATAGATAGATAGATAGATAGATAGATAGATAGATAGATAGATAGATAGATAGATAGATAGATAGATAGATAGATAGATAGATAGATAGATAGATAGATAGATAGATAGATAGATAGATAGATAGATAGATAGATAGATAGATAGATAGATAGATAGATAGATAGATAGATAGATAGATAGATAGATAGATAGATAGATAGATAGATAGATAGATAGATAGATAGATAGATAGATAGATAGATAGATAGATAGATAGATAGATAGATAGATAGATAGATAGATAGATAGATAGATAGATAGATAGATAGATAGATAGATAGATAGATAGATAGATAGATAGATAGATAGATAGATAGATAGATAGATAGATAGATAGATAGATAGATAGATAGATAGATAGATAGATAGATAGATAGATAGATAGATAGATAGATAGATAGATAGATAGATAGATAGATAGATAGATAGATAGATAGATAGATAGATAGATAGATAGATAGATAGATAGATAGATAGATAGATAGATAGATAGATAGATAGATAGATAGATAGATAGATAGATAGATAGATAGATAGATAGACGGACGGACGGACGGACGGACGGACGGGTGGACGGACGGACGGACGGGCGGGCGGGCGGGCGGGCGGACAGACAGAAGCAGAGAGTCAGACACAGAGAGACATAGAGAAGAAGGTCGGACATTTTTTCACAGTTAAATGCTAATTGACAACAATTTGTTTAAGGGAGAATACTGATTCAAACGATCACCGCAGCCTCGGTAACGACCCTTTGTACAACCCTAACTGCACACAATCAGTTATACAAAAAATGTGCACACAATCGGTTATACAAAAAAATGTGCGCCCAGAGTATTGCTTCAGAACAGTGGTTGAGTAGTCGCCAGACGTTCGTCGGACTTCCCAGAGGTCATTGATTTCAATTTCCATCGAGGTGGATGTTTTAAGTTGATCTGTTATTGACCTCCCATTTCGACCCAGCTTAAATGAGTACCGGGATATGTGTTGGGAAGTAAAACCGGTCGACGGATACTGACCACGCCATCCACTGGATGCGGATTAATTTATAAACATATGGGATTAGCACCATATGTTTATAAATTAATGAAGCTTAGGGTGCTTGACTACTGACTTGACTACTGACTTGACTACTGACTTGACTACTGACTTGACTACTGACTTGACTACTGACTTGACTACTGACTTGACTACTGACTTGACTACTGACTTGAATACTGACTTGACTACTGACTTGACTACTGACTTCAATACTGACTTGACTACTGACTTGAATACTGACTTGACTACTGACTTGACTACTGACTGGACTATTGACTTGACTACTGACTTGACTACTGACTTGACTATTGACTTGACTACAGACTTGACTACTGACTTGGCTACTGACTTGACTATTGACTTGACTACTGACTTGACTACTGACTTGACTACTGACTTGAATACTGACTTGACTACTGACTTGACTACTGAATTGACTATTGACTTGACTGCTGACTTGACTACTGACTTGACTATTGACTTGACTACTGACTTGACTACTGACTTGAATACTGACTTGACTATTGACTTGACTACTGACTTGACTACTGACTTGACTACTGACTTGAATACTGACTTGACTACTGACTTGACTGCTGACTTGAATACTGACTTGACTACTGACTTGACTACTGACTTGACTACTGACTTGACTATTGACTTGACTACTGACTTGACTATTGACTTGACTACTGACTTGACTACTGGCTTGACTACTGACTTGACTACTGACTTGAATACTGACTTGACTACTGACTTGACTACTGACTTGACTATTGACTTGACTACTGACTTGACTATTGACTTGACTACTGACTTGACTACTGACTTGACTACTGACTTGACTACTGACTTGACTACGTGTTCGTGAAACTCCGGACTGTGTGGGACAATGGAGAAGGTCCGAAAGAAATGGTCTACTTCATCGTGAAAACACGCCTAAGCGTGTAGTAATTAAAGACAAGGATCGCAAGAAGAATGACAAGAAGGAGAAGGAGGATGAGGAGGAGATGGTGGTGGAGAAGAATTAGAAGAAAACCAACAACAGAATTAACAACACAGAATCGTCAACAACAACAAAAGAATCATCAAAAACATCCACTGGAAGTACCAGATTTACGTTCAGTTATTGTGTTCCGGCTGATTACAATATGGGATATTTTAAGCAAACGTATTAATAATTCAATCACCGTATTATTATCCGGTGATCCGTGTAGAATTATTCAATAAACTTTCCTCATTTCCAGTAGTATTGATCTGTTCTTTTCTATAAGACACCCATAGTAACTGGACATCGACAATAGATTTAGAACTAAGATTACATTCCTTAGAAATGCAAGTGCAGCAATCGAGCAATACATACGTGGACTCCGAGCCTGCTTATATTTGATGTTGCTTATGCGTATGTTCATTTGGCTTGGTGATCCGCATTTGTTCATTGTTTCAGTGTATGGTGCATTGATCTTAGTGCTATATATGTTCACTTGTCGTAAATAATCCTGTCATACCATTGTGCGGTTTCTCTTTCCGGTTTATCTTAGAATGTGAACATTATCAAAGAGAAATGCATTCTATGTATTCCTTTATGAACAATCATGACATAAAGTCTTTGTTAGGTTATGAATAAATTCACGATTTCGCTGCCACGAAGCACATTTATCTATAATCCACCATGTGTCTTGCCCATCAGCGAGGGCGGCCATGTTTCACCATCTCACACGGTCACCAGTCGTGGATCGCTCTGTGTTCTTGTTTCGACAATACCACGCGGTCAAGCCATCCAGGTATTTACTTCTCTGCTTTTCCCTTGTTATTTCCCCCTCAATCTTGCCAGTTATCACCAAGTTCTCCAATTTATTTCTTCTCTTAACACAGTGGTTCTCAACCTTTTTTGGCACATGCCTCCCTTTACTATATATTCAGAACGTCACCCCCCCCCCTTTCGAATTTCCTCCCTGTATATTCCCCCCCCCCCACTCCTTACACAGTATACATAAAAATGGAAGCTACATTTAATAGCACATACTAGAACAAGTCTAGACATCTACATGAAACGTGACTTGCGAGTCTACTTGCGTTATAAAACGAATTTCATTACGGCGAGAAGTACAGAACCGTAACATTTAGAGGGAAAAAGAGTATCAAGTAACTGGTTCTTGTATTAATGCGATTTGGAAATAAACTTAATTCCCCCTACCCCCCCCCCACCCCCTAGAAACCCTAAAATCCCCCACCGGTTGAGAACCACTGTCTTAACATGACCAACAAACTGTGGTTGTCTACATTTACGTTGTTTTCGTATTTTTCTTGTATTACTTGCTCATTGGCTTTCTGTCCATGGTATTCTTTGCATTTTCCTAAGAAACCACATTATCACAGCCATCAGATGTTTTTCAGCTTATCTGCTCATTGTCCACGCCTCACATCCATACAAAAGTATAGGTTCTGTATAGTACTTCAACACTCATTTTCTCATTGCAATCTGACCACAATGTTTTCAATCTTGCAAAAGACTACCTTTGCCATGGCGATTCTTGTTCTAATCTCTTCAAGGCATCTCCCGTCAGATGTTATGACTGTTCCGAGATAATTGTACTGATTCAATTATTTAAGATTATTACCATTTATTTGTAGATTACATTGTGGTGTTTTCTTCTTCCTAGTGACGACCATAATCTGATTCTTCTTACAATTTACTACGAACCCTTGTTGTTTAGTGTATGCAACAACTGCATCTACTAAATGTTGCAGAACCTGCTCATTGTCTGCAATCAATACTGTATTACCCGTATATCTAATGTTAAATAATCTGTAATTAAATGTGCACATTATGCCTGGTTTCATCGTGATTCTTCCATTTCATCTTCTTTGTATACCTGCAGACTTCAATATGAATAAATCCAAAGAAAGGATCTGCCCCCTTGAGCGGCATTGCATTCAAAGCTGTACGTAACAAAAGAGGACACCGGGAAGGTTAACCCGGTCAACAAATGCCCGCAGAAGTCGCATGTGTCGGCCTAACGGCGCAAGAACGCAGCTCTGCTGTAAACAGGCACAACGCAATCACGTCCGAAAACAAAAAAAAATCCGGATGAACGCAGAAGAAGAAGAAGAAAAGAGGACATACAAAGCCCTGTTGACTACATCCCAAGGACTCGTCTGTCGGTGTGAACATGAAAGAACGAAGGCTAAAAGAGGAAGAAGAAGAAGAACTTGAGCATGTAGGCATATCGTGTTTTATTGTGTAGATGTATCCACTAGGTAATCAGCATTTGGAAATCGGATAGCAGACAACAGAACGTGTATAACTTAAATAAAGGGCAGGTTTGGATATTCCATGAAGACATGCTTGATTGGGCTGTTCCATTGTGTGCATGTAACAAACAATAATATCAGCTGCTGGTCACTTAGGTAATTCGGGTAACATGAGAAATATGATCACATCAAATTCTTACCTTGATGTACGCAGTCAGGCACACCGACGTAAAGGTCGATGCAGGCATGGACCAACTGATAAACCATGCACTAATACAAGAGGAAAGAATCATGGACAAGGCCGATATTCTCAATGCAGCACAGACGCAGCTGGTCGATACCGAAGAGTCTCTGAGTTTGGTTTGATTATACGAATTGGAAGAGAAGCCTGATGTCGCAGACGTCTTCGGGGGAGAGAGAGGAGACATTATAACCAACTCATGGCAACAGTGACTAGAGGCACTAGGATATGGCAGCTACATCGAAGGAGAGGGCACGCATCGCAACATCTCACTATTCTTCGGCATGTTCTTTCTTTCTTTCTTTCTTTCTTCTTCTTCTTCTTCTTCTTCTTCTTCTTCTTCTTCTTCTTCTTCTTCTTCTTCTTCTTCTTCTTCTTCTTATTCTTCTTCTTCTTCTTCTTCTCCTTCTTCTTCTTCTTCTTCTTCTTCTTCTTCTTCTTCTTCTTCTTCTTCTTCTTCTTCTTCTTCTTCTTCTTCTTCTTCTTCTTCTTCTTCTTCTTCTTCTCCTCCTCCTCCTCTTCTTCCTCCTCCTCCTCCCCCTCCTCCTCCTCCTCCTCCACACACATAAATACTATGTACGTATAATTTCCCATCTATTTTCAGAAGGTTCTATAATAAAACGCATTGTCAACATCAACACACACAAACTACGACCTTAGTATGTGTAATTCCCCATCTATTATTAGAAGGTTCTATTCTAAATCAATCAATCAATAATGTGCCATGCCGGAAAGCATGGGCGGTCAAGACTCGCCATTTCACTCGATTACCAGCGTCGTGGATCAGCTCAGTGTTCCTGTATTGTCTATGCCATATGGCCAAGCCATCCAGGTATTTTCCTCTCGGTCTTCCCCTTGGTCTGTTCCCTTCGATCTTGCCAGTTGTCACTAAGTTCTCCAATCCATTGCTTCTCATAACATGTCCAAAAAATGTTGACTGTCTACCTCTAATTTCTCTTATCAGTTTACGATTTTCATTTGTCTCTTGTAGTACTTGGTCATTGGTTTTTCTATATGTCCATGGTATTCTTTGCATTCTCCTCAGAAACCACATTTCTGCAGCCATCAGATGTTTTTTTTCGGCTTGACTGCTCTTTGTCCAAGTTTCACATCCATACAAAAGAACAGGCTTTACAAACAGAACAGACTGTAGCACCTCAACACTCTTTTCTCGTTTCAATTGACATCTATTCTAAAACACAATGTCGAAATCAAAACACAAAAAGACTACCTAAGTACGTATAACTCCCCATCAATTATTAGAATGTTCTATCCTAAAACACACTGTCAAAATCATCTAATAAACGCTTAATTCTGCATCTGTTCTCAGAACGTGACCTTGACATGGTGAAGAGGGTCAAGGAACATCAGAAGGTCATGCCGGACCTGATTGTGCAAGCCCGAGACTGTGAGAGCAACTTCGAGCACAACCTGGGCGATTTCATGCTGTCGGTCAAACGTGGCCTGCAGGACAATGCAACAATTGTACGCAACCTCCAGGAATTCTGCGCAGACATGAAGAAGGCGCGGGGTGCCAAGAAGACAGACTTGCGATCAGTATTTACAGACTCTAGACTTCTTTAGACAGTAAGTTGTTGCAGAAGTAGCATGCGAGACATTGTTAATGATTGTAGCATTGTCTTCTTTTCTTCCCAAGATAGCGATACGGTGTTTTCATCACCACTCGTACTCAAATATGCTTGTTATTTTCTCTAAAATAACAATGATCTGGGTAGTTCTTCCTCGTAAGCACTCTGATCTTATGGTTATTGTCTCTGATATAACAGCAATCAGGAATTCTCAAGCAGCAAAACAATCTCCGGAACACACTGTGATAACATCCTCATTGATATATTTGATGTAACGGTTAGAATGTTAAACTAACAAAAGCAAGCGTATGGTCGGACGGGGGTTCGATTCCTGTACTCGCCGTTAGAGACACAAACAATATATTATTATATTGCACCTGATATATTTCGCTGTATCCCGTCGCGTGGTTACTATAGAAATATTTCAATACATTAAAACAACGTAATGAATCCTGCCGCTTAGAAATAACGTCACACTGCAACATGTTTCACATTGGTGTTTATTTCTATAGTTAGTTAGTTAGTTAGTTAGTTAGTTAGTTAGTTACTTACTTACTTAGTTAGTTAGTTGACAGATCATCCTCATTGCACATCGAGCCATTCAGTCCATAAGTGCTCGGATCCCCTCCTCAGCAAATCCCGCAGCGTGTAGCGACTCACGACACCAGTTCTGTGTTGGTTTATCAATCTTCTTTGGCTTCCTGCATAGTGTTCTTGTTTGGCCACCCCTCTTTTAACTTGCTGTTCTCGCAGTCTGGCCATGGTTGTAGATTCACAGTCATCATGCTTACGATTTGCACCTGACGGGATACAGTGAAACCATCATCATCATGGTCCATGTCGACAAGCGTGGGCGGTCATATTTTGCCATCTCACGTGATCACCAAAGTCGTGGATCAACTCAGTGTTCTTGTCTCGATTCTGCCATGTGGTCAACCGCTCTGCCTTCACCCTGGTCTTTTCCCCGCAATCTTGCCAGTTGTCACCAAATTCTCAAGTTTATTTCTTCATATAACATGCCCAAACATATCTTGACTAATTTCTGTTTCAGTTTCTTTATGGTTACAGTGAAATATACCAGCCAATACATTGCGCAAGTTGTTGTTTTCATTATGCTGGTAATTTTTAATGTTGTTTCCTTTCTGTAACCAACAGGGTATTTATTTATTTATTGATCTATTTATTTATCTATTTATTTATATATTTATTTATTTACTTCGCAGCGCCTTCACTGTGGTTGAGGAGAACATCGTACACCCGTTTTGTCAGGTCCGAGCACTCTGCGAGAAAGACAAACAGCAAAAGCTGAAGAAGGCCATCAAGGACGCTTGCTCAGAAATGCTGACGAAGCTGAAACCAGAGTTAGTTAGTTAGTTAGTCGACAAATCATCCTCGTTGCACATCGGACCATTCAGTCCATAAGTGCTCGGATCCCCTCCTCAGCAAATCCCGCAGCGTGTAGCGGCTAACGACGCCAGTTCTGTGTTGGTTTATCAATCTTTTTGGCTTCCTGCGTAGTGTTCTTGTTTGGCCCGGAAAACACACGTTGTTCCGCCATGTTGAAAAAACGTAAACACTGACTTTTGATTGAGAACCACACACGCTGCTGAAAATTCACTCAAGGATGGCTTCGCTCGATGCACGAACTCCGTAGCACCCGCGCAGATCTTGAGTAGAAACTCCTGGTTTTACATCCTGGCACACCAATTACACGCAAGAAATGAATAAATCCATCCCTTACGCGAAAAAGTTAACGAACACAAAACAACACGACCGTCCGTCGCCATCTTGAAACCGACCTGCAGAGAATCCGGCATAAGGAGTGGGAGATGAAGGTGCTGCCTCGCGAGCAGAGTTTGTTCTATGGGTTAATTAGTCTGGTGCCCATGTGTCTAGACAGACTGACCACCATTGACCTCAACACCGATGAATACATTATGGATTTCCCCGAGATGTGTACCTGGTGACCTGGATTACTGACCGGTTCCTGGTGCAGATTGTAATGTTAGCACATAATGAAGACATGAATAATTGTTTGCACGATTTATTGCATGGCATGTTTCTCTGCACTTCGTCAGGTACATAAAGCTTAACTCACACAATGAAAACATGATTAGATAAATCCTTTCAGCTGAAATATTCAACACACATATTCGCACAGTAATTTGAATTGTCTACCACACTAATTTTAAACTGACTATCACGATATTTAAAAAAAAATTTTGCACACAGTTGGTTTCTGTAAGTGAATGACAATTGCCTCAGTCAATTTTAAATTGCGACCACTTTGTGTGTTAAACAACATATGAAACGCATTACTCTATCAATCACGTGACCGGTTTCCAAAATGTGCTTTCCAATCGATGACGTAGGAGATTTCTCGTGTGTAGACTTTGCCGGGTTATCGGAGTCTTTGTTTATTATTCTCACAGGCCACCTGAAGTGACATGCAACTTAACCAATGTGACTGTGTGAAAGTATTATATTCTTGTTTATAAGATTGTTTCCTTGTCTTCTATGAGCGCGATCAGTACCAACGTGTGTATTTCTCCTTAGGCAGTATTTGACCTCGCCCGTGTGTTACAGAGGCCCGTGAGGGAAAGCATAGAATAGTAATACTGTAACTGACCATGCATGTCGTCAAGACACTAAGGAGGGTTGGCAATAGACACTGGCTACCTCATCCCGTAAAGAACGTCAGCTGCAGAATCTGCACAATGAGCGTGTCTGCAAGGGCGTGGTCTCTGTTGGCTGAGTTTCATTGGCAGTAAAAGGGTTTAACAAGCAAGCTGTTCGACTTCATTGCACCGGGTTTTATCCCATATGGTTAGGTCTCTTTCGGCAGAGCGGCCTGCTGAAAGCGCCGCACAAAGCACGAACTCCGTAGCTCCGGCGATGAACCCCAATTGTCTGAGTAAATTGTACTCATGAACTGACAGCGGTGAACCAAAATCGAACCCACAACCTTCGGGGCGCGAGGCAGGCGGCGAAACCAATTCGGCACGGAGACTCCCTGTTTCACTTTGAGATGATGGATAGCAGAAGAAGGGGAAGGGGAGGAAGAGCGTCTTCAGGAAATCTTTTATTGGTCAAATGTATGGGGATGGGAGGGGCATGTGAATCTAACATGTAAGAATACACGTGTTTATAAACATGTCATGTCGGGTCTAGCATATTCATCATCATCATCATCATCATCATCATCATCATCATGATCATCATCATCATCATCAACATCATCACCATCATCATCATCATCATCATCATCATCATCATCCAATTGCATGTCCGGTACAGAACAGTTCCAGCATAACATTTTTTGTTAATTGTCTCCCTTCATAATTTCTGTGATTCTAGTTTTCTTGACGTCTGTGGCTGAGGTAGTCTGTCATTGCTTTCCTTCTTGATGGTTATCAAACCTGGTCGATGATGGCGGCCATTGTCTCTATATAGAGGATGAATCACCAAAACATCGAGAGGTAGATGGTCTGCTTTACTAGAACACGATCACACGTACGAGGGCTATTCCAAAATCAATCACCGATTGGCTGGTAAAAATAAACCGGTTGCCATAGCGAAACTGTTCATTGCTTGCATCATTTTGTAGTCTTTTATATCACTACACATCAACCTAAAGTCGCATTTGTTCCGTGCTTCTCGAATTACAAACGAATAAAAATGGACGTTGCAGCTACAGCCTTCGTCAGCACACAAACAACAAATATATAACAAGATAAATACATGGAATACTGTCTCCATGAGATTCTTAACCAGCCCGAATCGATCTTGAGACCATCTCCAACGACTATCTGTCGGCTGCTCTTAAGCTTCATTCGACATCTACTACAGTGGTTTTGTGTTACCCTGGTCTGCTAAAGAGAGATGATGATGGGGAAGATCATCACGGTCTGGAGAGAATGGAGCTGCAGGGAGTGACGAGATTATGTGGTCGGCACTCGGGACTCCGTCCTGTAAAGGATATGCAACTAACTATAACTTTATGTCTGTAGAGGAGCTGTATGTGTTTCAACGATAAACATGAATAAGTTTTTTTGTATTTTTTCGTTCTTGTCTTCCGCTGTATCTAAATTTAATTGAATCCGACCACATTTATGACTTGTTGATCATACATGTTCATAACGAACATTTAAAATAATCTATTTTCAACGATATCCGCGAAAATAATAGATTGAGTCATGTGAATTCATTTTATTCTTGTGTGTTTATATTCTTATCTTTATTGTTGGATTGTTTTCTTAGCACAACATATTATTTGTAAATAATTTGTACATACGATATGAAGTGGCCGAAGCACCAGAATGCCCACTTAACACAACATACGTGTCCGGGTGTTCATAGCGAAGGTTAATTACAGAGTTTAGTGCAGGAGAGCCTGGCATACGATTTGGGGTCTGAGTGGTCTCGAGGTATGGTGCCGCCTCGAGTGCTGGAGGTCCCGGGTTCAGGCCCCGGTGAGGACCGGGATTTATTTAAAAAATCCACCTGGACTTCCAGTAATAAAATTTCCCCTGGTCTCTGGGTAGTGAGATCGGACGCCCGTGTGCATTGTTGCGCACGTTAAAAATCCCTTGGCAGTTGGAAATCGAAAAAGAGTAGCCTAACGGCGCTGCCCGGGCAAAATTTCGAGTTAAACATCTACCCAAAGTATTTCAGGATCCTCGCCGATGCAACGGAGTTCGTGCATTGAGCTATGTTTCTCCAGACTCAGGTTTGAGTTAGGAGGAAAACGGAGCACTTATGGGTTAAACCGTGTGCCGTGATGTTGATCCAACGACTAAACAAACTAAACTGGCATACGATACAGTGATATCTTGTCTGAGAATGGAGGTGCAGGTAGCCACAGCGGAGGTCCGCTGGTTCGGGGGACAAACAGCACACTGAAGTCGTGATTGTAACAGACTCACAGATTAGAGTCATGTGCATACAACGTTCGAAAAACAGCAGCTGGTAATTTGCGCTGTTTTCATACAATGTTATGAGCGTCGATCAATCAGAAAGTAATGACAGACTACTGAACGTAAACTTGCCAAGAAGTTACAAACTGCCAACAATGCTGGGGTTGACTGCGACATCTTGTAAAGGATATGCAATTAACTAATTGAGACCTAATATTGTTAGAAGATTATTATGGAATAACGAGCAATAAATATACCTCTTAATTATGTCAGAATATCATTACTTAATAGATGGGCCATACAAAGACCTCATAACTTTAGAATAGTCTACTACAATATGTGACCCATAAATAGACCTATTAATAACTTTACAGTGGTATCATACAGTTTGCAGGTCATTGGAATGCAAATGTGCAGTGATGTCATTCGTGATAACATAACATAACATAACATAATAATATCGCGATGGCCTTCAATTTCTTTCTAACCTCATTACAGATCTTATAGTACATAGTACTAACGTCGACTATATTGCACCAGGTGTTACCCCATTTGGTTCACCAAGAGCATGCACAAAGCACGAACTCCGTAGCCCCAGCGATGACACCCACATCCCCACCCCAAGAATCTCGGGGGGGGGGGGAGATTGCACTCGTGCTTTGAGCCCGGGAAGCGAACATACAACCTTCAGAACGTGTGGCAGACGACTTAACCCCTTCGTTACGGAAAGACAGCTCTAACCAACCAGAAGTCGATATTTAAGAAGACTTGATTTTTAATGCAATGAAAGCGACCAAGAAAGCACGGTAAATAGGAGAAGAGACTACACTCCAACCAAGATCGAGAGTCAACAAATGCTTGAAGAAGTCGGATGTGTCGGCCGAAAGGTGCAAATAACGCAGCTTTGCTACAAACAGGCACAACGTAATTACGTCTAAAACAACATTCCGGACGAACGCAGAAGAAGAAGAAGAAGAAGAAGAAGAAGAAGAAGAAGAAGAAGAAGAAGAAGAAGAAGAAGAAGAAGAAGAAGAAGAAGAAGAAGAAGAAGAAGAAGAAGAAGAAGAAGAAGAAGAAGAAGAAGAAGAAGAAGAAGAAGAAGAAGAAGAAGAAGAAGAAGAAGAAGAAGAAGAAGAAGAAGAAGAAGATCACTCAGATACAACAACACAGGACTGAACACGCATGGTTAATGCCCGATATGCAGCGACGTCTTTTGACACCTTCGACATTCGCCTACTATGGCCAACCCTTTACTGGCCCCCCACTCATACACTGTAGGGCAGTGGTTCTCAACCGGTGGGGAATTTTAGGGTTTCTGGGGGGGGGGGAAGGGGGGGGGGGAATCAAGATTATTTCAAGATCGCGTTAATACAAGAACCGATTACTTGATATTGTTTTTCCCTTCATACTTTACGGTTCTACACTTCTCACCCTTCTAAAATTCACTTTATAAAGTAAGTAGACCCACAAATCACGTTTCATGTGGACGTCTAGACATGTTTTAGTATGTGCTATTAAATTTAGCTTCCATTATTACGTATACTGTGTAAGAGATTATTTCAAGATCGCGTTAATACAAGAACCGATTACTTGATATTGTTTTTCCCTTCATACTTTACAGTTCTACACGTCTCACTCTTCTAAAATTCACTTTATAAAGTAAGTAGACCCACAAATCATGTTTTATGTGGACGTCTAGACATGTTTTAGTATGTGCTATTAAATTTAGCTTCCATTATTACGTATGCTGTGTAAAAAAAAAGAGGGGGGGAGGGATTTTAGGTAGGAAATACGAAAGGGGGAATGACGTTCAGAAAATATGGTAAAGGGGGGCACGGGCCAAAACAGTTTGAGAGCAACTGCTGTAGGGACATCCACGGGGGCACTCCTTCCCAGTTTTCATTCTCGGCCCACCAGCATATCTCCATTGCTTCCAGTTTGCCGCCTTCCCTTCCTCCCTGTCTTCATGTACCACATTCACGCATTTACCTGGCGTCTTCACTGGATCGTCCCCATCCCTACCCCTGTCCCCATCACTCCACATATCCTAACTGCTGTCTATATAAGAGTATCAACGTTAAGATTCGTGTTAGTATCACAGCCTGGGATTCTGAGATAAGTAGCACATGTGTTTCATTTTCTTTCCCTTGTTCTCATTTTTTCATCCTTCCACTCTTCTCATCCTGTTCTTATGCCTTAATGTAGTCACTGTAGTGTGTTTTCCCCGTGTTTATATCTTGTCAGCAACTTGCTTGCGACAGGTCTTTTAGGACTCCCCTTCTTTTGCACCGCACGAAATAACAACTCGTGTCATTTGCAAAAGGAATGCAATTTATTTAGAGCTGGCAATTTATAAGCTCTGCGAGCGGTATGCTTCATTGAAATTAAACAACATGGATGTAATGAAGTGGTGAGAAATGATACTAGTAATCACGATCTAAATCTAAGCCTAATATTTAACTATTGCCTAGAAACTTATAGCATTTGTCAAGAACACGTCTACTCTCTAATCGTCTCCAGTCGGGTCTGTCCACACGCTACACATTGCGTGGTCAAGCACGGACGCTGTACCCTCCGTGCATTAGCGAGTCTTGTGTGCATAGCGTCCCCAGCACGCTGGCTCGTGAACTTGAGTAACCGGGTACTCCACGGTTACTCGTAAGGCCAAGCTTCCCAATGGCTTGGGGAAGCCCTCGCTCAACTGTCCTTATTGCTCCCTTGGTTGACACAAATGTGTCCCCTGGTGAAGCTATTTATAGCGCTGGTGTCTCTCCTGTCTGGTGTCTCCCTACTAGACTTGTCTTAACTCTTATTAACTATCTAAACCCTTATTGGAGATTCTGACAGGCTCCCCTCCCCTCTGTGAAGTGTTACACCCCTTTAACTCATGTTTGTAACACGTATGGTCACAAAGAAAAATTGGATGTCCAGTTTTTTCAGAGATCCAATAAGTTGTAAATCTCTCGTTTGGGGATAGAACAACTCTCTTCTTCCTTTACTCACACTGTTCTATCTTTTTCACTCGGCTAATTGAGCAGCCCTTGTATCAGTACAGTTGGTTCTCTAGATATCTTTGGAAATTGTTTTGAACCGGATCCGTTGTCTTATGACTTATGTCCTGGCTTCCGTCGTTTGACCCTATGTGTTTTGACTTTCACCCGTTGACTTATGTCTAACCTGTCCTCATATTGCCCGAAATGACAACCCAAATACAAGTTGACTCTGTTATAAGTGCAACACATGAGCATAAAATGTTCATGTTCCCATTAATATCCCCTCCAACTCATATACATACAGTTCTACTCTTCACCTTCTCGCTTCCGCTCGTGAAAGGCTATGTTCAATGTTACATTAAGATTTTTAAGAAGTTATTGTGTCTCCTGAATTTAAGTTGTTGTTCTTTGAAACAAATAGTGTGTGCACCTTTTATGTGTTTGTTTTCCTGTTTGTTTGCGTGTTTTCTAATAAACTACAGTGTACTTAACTTGCTACCCTGTGTATGCGTTAGTGTATTAAATGTGTGTATTCCTTCGAGCGCCGTAAATCGGTTTATTGTGGTTACAAATGTTTGTTATTCTTATTTATGACCACAACTCCGCTTCAAGATGCTCAAAGTATATTCCCTGTCTAATCTATTAAAGTATGGCAGTAACACACATAAAAACTTGACAACATATTGGTTACACAGATAACGCGGACAAGTCACAACAAGACGTTTTCAGCGGTGAAAAAATTTGCCGCTACCTTTCTCTCTCTCTTTCTTTCCATGTTTACTAATTTGCACTTTTCTCCTCTCATTTATACATCTTTCATACATCTTTCATTCACTTTCATACTCTCGCTTTGCTAAAACATTCACTCGTCATTAAAATATGGTTCATAGCATCAAATAAATGAACATTTACATATTTACAATAAATGATTGGCTGAATTATAACAGTATTCACGCCAAATGACTGTGCGGTTGATTTGCACGTGTCATGTCTATACAAAATATACACGGTTGTGAGGATGGTTTGTCACCGATCCTGTATTAGTAACTAACATAATTTGGTGTGCTGTTTTAAATTATCCTAAGGGAAATAATCTAACTAATTAATTTCATTTAAGAGAATTGAGTTAACTACCTTAAAGTGTTATTGGTAAATGAAATGATGTTAATTCCTGAATGGTTGGGTTAGTTTAGAAATGATATTTTAGATAAATGAATTTATAAATGATTATGATTATGCGGTAATAAACTAATCTAATATCTAACAATTGTATTTCTATCATTGGTGTTACATTAAATGGTTTATTAACTAAATGATAGTGATTTCTAATTGCCACATGACATAAATAAAGTTATATATGCATTTGAACATTTTGCAATTCAATTATTCATAGAAAAATGAAGTTATGTGTACTGTTAATAAAATAATAATTATATATATATATATATATATATATATATATATATATATATATATATATATATATATATATATATATATATATATATATATATATATATATATATCACAGTTACATTTCTATATCTAATTACACTAACTGAAGTCCTCCTTTCATGTGTGAAGATGGAGCAATGTTCTTTGTAGACTATTCTTATAACATAGTTTATTTCGCCAAAGTCTTCTATGCTCTCCTTCATGGATAGTGTATAATATAGTTCCCTACTAACTTATGTAGGTTCACAGCTAACACTTCAACGTTAATATAGCTTATGTGTGTGTCAGCGCATGTTACTTCTGCGTCTGTTCGTTTCACTCTTCATGGCACTGTTACTTTCACACAGTTTACATGTTTGGCGTGATAACGCACTTACAGTGTATCTTACTCACCACATACGGCACTGATTTACTTAACATTTACAGTGTCACTGTTTCTGGTGATCTCTGGTCGATCCTCTTCCTGCAAATCAGGTATTTCAATGGTTGACGGTCGACTCAAAGTGTCTGCCAAAGAGTTCAATCTTCCCTTTAAGTGCTGGATAGTAAATGTATAGTTCTGCAGAATCAAAGCCCACCTGTAGACTCTGTTATTTTGGGGAATGCCAGACTGCATCACAGACAATGGAGAATTGTCGGTTTCGATCACAAACTGTGCTCCTGCCAAAAATCTATGAAATTTCTTAACACAATAGATTAAGCTGAGGTCCTCCAATTCTGATGCTGAGTATCTGGATTCAGCAGGGCTAATTTTCCGACTTACGTACATTACTGGGTGGAACTTCTCTTCGTAGAACTGTCCTAGTATCCCAGATATGGAGATAGCACTCGCATCTGTACGTAAAAAATAGGTAAGGTTTGGATTAGGCAAACGCAGGATAGGTGGAACGCTAAATAGGTATTTCAGTTTTGATAACGCGCTAATTAATCCTGCATCTTGTACAGATAATTTAGCCGAAGCTTAAAAGATGTTAGAAAAAACACTGGTGATTTCCGCCAGATTTGGAATAAATTTACTATAGTAGTTTACCAGACCCAGTAAACTTCGGACCTGTTTCTTGGTCGTTGGCATTGTCAAATTCAGAATCTTGGTGACGATTCTGTCATCTGTTCTTAATTGGCCCCTGCAGATGGTATGACCTAGGAAGTCAATTTGTTCCATGCCCAACTCTACTTTAGTAGGCTTGACTGTAAGCCCAAATACTCGCAACCTGTCGAAGACTTGTCGTAGTTTCAGTAGGTGTGATGTCCAGTCTTCCGTATGAATACATATGTCATCTATATATGTAGAAATATTGGTCATCCCATGGAGAAGATCCCTAGTTAGAGGGACGAAAGTTGCTGGAGCGTTACGAAGGCCAAAAGGAAGAAAGCGCCACTCATATAGACCTAAAGGAGTATAGAAAGCTGTTAAAAGAATAGAATTTAATTGCATCGGGACCTGCCAATAACCTTTCGTGAGGTCAAGCTTGCTAAATATGCGAGATGTAGACATGTCCAAGATCAAATACTCGCATGCTGGGATTGGTTCAGCATCAATTTTGGTTATTTTGTTTAACCGCCTATAATCGACTCAGAGTCGAATAGTTGAGTCCTTTTTGGCGACAAGGACGATAGGGAAAGAATACTCTGACTGAGATTTCTGAATAATTCCACTCGACTCGAGAGATAGTAGTTCTTTGTCGAGGTTTGACCTATAGTTTAGAGGGGTGGAATAAGGTCGACACTTGATTGGTGTGTTGTCAGTCAGAATAATAGAATGTTCTATTCTGTCTGTCTTTCCTGCGATGTCGGAGAAAATGTCTCTGTATTCCGTCACTAATTCTATCATCTGTCGTCGTTGGTCGTCTGTGAGTTTGGTTTCTATCTTTATGCTGTCAATGGTTGCAGTCGTGTCTACAGTAGGGACTGGTAATTCCATCTCGTCTTCGTCTGTCTCGTTCAGTACTGTTGTGGTACTAGCTGCGTGTGCTGTTACCTGGTTAAGTGTGTTTGCGTTGTCGCTGTCGTGTGTCGCCCTACCTAGTGAAGTTGTGTTGTGTACGTCTGTCGTCCGATTACTTGGTGTTGGTGCATCTTGTTCGTCTGTCTGTTGTTCTTGTCGTGAGAAGTATGGTTTCAGCATGTTGATATGAAATATCTTTAATTTTCCTTTTATCGATATTTCATAATCGACATCTGATATTTTACGTTCAACGTTGAATGGCCCTTGCCAAGATGTTAGTAATAAATTACGTTTATCAGGTAGTAGAAGCAAAACCTTCTGATTTGGTTCAAGGTGTATAGTTTTAGCACCCTTATTTGCATAGTCGCGGTTTCCTTTGCTCGACACCTGATTTAGGGGTCCAGCATTATCGACCGCTACACTTTCATATGGTCTAGATGCTAATAATGACCGTTGAACTTCGGCCGTCACATGCTTTCCCTTTCGTACACGATGTTGACAAATAGTACACGAACGACAGAAAAAATTTATGTCAGAACAGAATTTAGGCCAGTAAAAGTGTGACAAAATTCTGGCTCGCGTTTTATCATAGGCCAAATGTCCAGCAAACGGTGACTCGCGTGCGATGTTTAGCACATTTTGTCGGTATGTTACAGGTAACACCGTCTGCTGAATTTCATGGTTATTATTTGTGTAATAACGCATGAGAATTCCGTTATGTTTTCTAAAGTACCATGATGCATTTTTAGTCACTTTCGCTCGCTCACCTAACAATTTAAAATAAGGTGCGATAGTTTGGTCGGTGCTTTGTGCCTCGATAAAATTCTGTCGAGTAGTGTTGGTATCGACACCACTTGGTGTTAATAGCTGTAGAATTTCATTTTGTAAGTCAGTATAGTTTGTTTGTGTATCTGACCTTGTTACAGCGTTAGCCATGTGTGTATGTTTCCAGGCTCTTATGTCGTCGTCTGTACATTGTTTCAATGACTCTAGGCATCCTAAAATGAGATCCGTGCATGGATCTTGCAGGATTGCGCAAGTAAATGTGCCGGTAAGGAACGGGGTATTGATATGTGCTTTTGCCAGTGGGTATTTCTCAATGGTTCCAGAGAAAGTACGGCATTTGACAAATTCACCCGTGTAATCTTCTGGTCTAACAAGTTCTTTCCTTAAACCCAGTAGAGTGCTCCCGCTATCAATTAAACATTGGCATGGTTGATCATTGACCAGTGCATCGTAGAACTTAAGTTTACCTCTGGAGGCACTAGCTGCGTTAGCATCTTCATTTGAACATGGTATTACGTGCCCACATTTCAATTTACCATCCGCATGAAACTGGTGACATATGTCACATTTCTTAAAGTCTAATATGTCTGTTACTACTGCTACACTCTCACATTCACTCGTTGGTAACACATTCACAAGTTCCGAATCAATGTCACTCTCATAGTCTGATGACGTATCGATGAGTGCTGCATTATTTGCCTTCATTCGTTGTCTACCCAGACACTTACTACTATAGTGGCCATAGCTGGAACAAAAGTAACATTTAACAGCACGTTTAAATGACGTTCTTCTGCTTTCTTGCTTCTTTAACACTGCTTCTAAGTGTGAGGGATATGCGGGGTTTTTATCACACATAGAGTAGCTAGGATGAAACAAACTACAATATCCACATCGAGGTGGCTTCTGATATGTTTTGTCCTTCTTACGGTAATCTTTCTGATTGTAAGATCTATCAGGTACCTTGTTTGCAAAAGCAGTGATTTCTGTATCATGTGTTGTAGATTTAAATATGTCCCGATTAGATGAAAAATATGCTGACCCCCGTTTTTCTAATTGCTGAATGGATTCAATATCTGACTGTTGGAGAAACTTCGCAAAAGGGCTAGGAACGGTAGATATCACCTTGTCCATTACCATAAGATCTTCTAGTTTTTCATAATTGTTACCCACTTTCGCCGCCCTAGTCCACTTTTTAAATGTGCTCTGCACGTTAGAGATGTAGTCTAAGAAGGTTTCAGTTGCTTTTGGCTTAATTTGGGAGAACTGAATTTGGTACCCAGTGGCGTCTAAAAGAAAGTGTTGCATGATCCTATCGTGAATGTACTGATAATTGTTCCTTAGCTCTGTAGGTATGGATTCTATTACTTTTAACGGCTCCCCACTGAGGTTTCTCATGTAGATCATTGCCCAGTCATCCAAAGGTATTTTCTGAGTCTTTAGTTGGAATTCTATATTCTCAGTCCATGCACTAATTGAATCCCCTACGCTATATGGTTTGATAAGGCCTTTATACTTACTAAATTTGTTCTGTTCTTCTTGGCTCTTTTGTTTGCTAGAGGCTATCTGTATGTTTGAATCTACCTCCATTTCCTTCATCTTTAATTTGGTAGCTTCCTCGACCTCTTTCATTTCTTTTTGATGCTGCCTTTCTAATTCTCTTTCGTCTCTCTCTAGAGCAGCTTTTCTCTCTGTTTCTTCCCTCTGTCGAGCAGTTTCCTCTTTCTGTCGAGCTAATTCTTCTTTGTATTTTTGGTCTACCCATTTCTCTAATTTTTCACCAGTCTGGCCCATTTCCTTGCCTGCCTGGATACAATCACTTAGTGACGCCATTTTGTGGCTTTATGTTAGTTCAAAATGATATCACAGTAATATTCACACAATGGTTTGTAATTATGTGTTAGTAAATATACATCTTTACTGAAAAAGAAGATGCATGATTAATTTAGAGCATACCAAAATATTCTGAAAATATACTCATCTAATTCTTTGGAAAATACGGTTCTTGGGATGTTCCACTGCTGTCTTCCACACTCACAAAAGGATTGACTTGAGAACACAATGGATGCTTCTGTTTAGTAGAGCATCAATAATTTAGACACATGCATATGTTATGAATACAAATTTATCTTTCATGCGGCTGATGAATGAAAAATGTGATAGATAATGATAAATGGTGTTCATTAATGAATGTTATGATAGTATGAATGATTGTCTTGATTCGTAAGATGATTCGTCGTATGACAGTCGATGTCGTCTTGTCTTCACTTTCTAACTACTTTGGTATAACTTCGTTCTAGGCTTCAGTTCAGTAGCTAATCCATTTATTGAATATGAAGAATGGTGACATTGATGGCTGTATCACACAAAATGAAATGTACACGATGCTTTGCTTGACAAAATAAACTGATGATTGTATAGATTTTCATTAATTTCCGTAGAATAACACACTGTCTAACTTAATTTTCGTAGAATCTCACAATTTGTAATTTAATTTTGCTTCATTGTGGTTCAAGCTCCACAAATGGTATGATCGTAATAATTCACAAGAGAAAATTATTTCTGCCATATATGCAAACAAATTTACATTACTTTCAAATATTTTAACACAGCAATGATGTTGAATCGTGCTTGTTGACGATGGTTCAGAACTTCTGATACCAATTGTCTGTTGACGTTGGTTCAGTGACTTCTGACACCAATTGTCTCTTGACGTTGGTTCAGTGACTCCTGACACCAATTGGGGTCCGGCCTGTCAGCAACTTGCTTGCGACAGGTCTTTTAGGACTCCCCTACTTTTGCACCGCACGAAATAACAACTCGTGTCATTTGCAAAAGGAATGCAATTTATTTAGAGCTGGCAATTTATAAGCTCTGCGAGCGGTATGCTTCATTGACATTAAACAACATGGATGTAATGAAGTGGTGAGAAATGATACTAGTAATCACAAACTAAATCTAAAGCCTAATATTTAACTATTGCCTAGAAACTTATAGCATTTGTCAAGAACACGTCTACTCTCTAATCGTCTCCAGTCGGGTCTGTCCACACGCTACACATTGCGTGGTCAAGCACGGACGCTGTACCCTCCGTGCATTAGCGAGTCTTGTGTGCATAGCGTCCCCAGCACGCTGGCTTGTGAACTTGAGTAACCGGGTACTCCAGGGTTACTCGTAAGGCCAAGCTTCCCAATGGCTTGGGGAAGCCCTCGCTCAACTGTCCTTATTGCTCCCTTGGTTGACACAAATGTGTCCCCTGGTGAAGCTATTTATAGCGCTGGTGTCTCTCCTGTCTGGTGTCTCCCTACTAGACTTGTCTTAACTCTTATTAACTATCTAAATCCTTATTGGAGATTCTGACAATCTGGTTTTGTATATTTTTTGTTTGATGATGAAGGCTAGTGACCACAACGTCCTGTGTTTTCCGTAACTGTGTTCTACACAGCTGCAGTTCTCTGTGTTATTTTATATTGTTTAAATTTCCATAGCTTTATAGCAGTTCCACTAATTTTGAACATAGCATAACAGAACACCGGGATTCCTTCGGGTTTCTAATGTTGGCCTAGCTAAAACTGTCGGTGATTATGTTGTCTATTGTGTTCTCTGCTTCGCTACTTCACGTCTACAGGTGCCAATCAATACAATTCAGCTTAGTTCTCACATGCTAGACCTCCACGAAAAGACGCTGACACTGAATAACAGAGAAATCTGAGAAAACCGGGCGACAATATAACCAGTGACCCTCTTATTTGGAACCTATGTGGGATACGAAATAGTGGGAGACCTAAAAACACATGGATAAGAGAATTACCAAGATTAATAATATTTGAACAAATGGATACGAGAATCACCGAGATGAATAATATTTGGACAAATGGATAAGAGAATTACCGAGATTAATAATATTTGGACAAATGGATAATAGAATTACCGAGATTAATAATATTTGGACAAATTGATAAGAGAATTGCGAGATGAATAATATTTGGAAGACGTGGAGAGAGTTGCAGGAAATAGTAAAAGATAGGACGGCTTGTTGTGGTTTGGTTAAGGGACTATGTCCCAATGGGAGAGAGAAGAGAGAGGGATGAAAGAGAAGAAGAAAGAAAGAGACAGAGAGAGAAGAAGAAGCAGAAGAAGAACAACCACCAGCTCTTCTGTGTCTAAAGAATATGTTAGTCCCAGTTAGTTAAAATCTTTAACCGAAGAAGAAAAGGACAAATTATGATTGTATTGGAGAACATTCATGTTCATTGAAGTGTATTCAATGCTTGTAACACAGCAACGCTTGTGATGTGATGTTTTAGTGCATGGATGAATGCATTTAACAACGCATACGTGTATATAGGTAAGCTGTCTACGCAGTAAATGTGCTATTCTAGTTCTGTAACATACTGCATAACCAGTCCAGTAGCCGACAAGTCGTTCGTTTGTTTGGCAGGCGCGGAGACCATAGACCGAACAAAACAAAAGATGTCCAGAGAAGCTCTCATGTTTATTCAGGTTATTGCCAGCTCGCATGTTGATTACAAAGAATGTACGATATAGAAGAGGAACGTAACATTGTAACCATGATTTGTTTTATAAATTTAATCCTCGGGTCCCTTTGGATTCGTTTGCCATACCGTCAGTCGTTTTTTTTACTATACCGACGGCGTCCGTCACTGACTGACTGATATAAATTATGAGAGAACGACGCACTCAGAAAACACAGCAACATTTCAAAGTGAAAGAATAAAATGGAAGCTGTGCTGAGTTCTTATTTTGTCTGATATGTTGTATATGTTAGTTCGTGGTTCAGAGCTTGGAGTAAAGAAACGGCCCCTTGGCATCCAATCAGGGATGTCGTCAATGCCCCACCAGCTGGCTTTGCATGACATGGGTTTCCTAGTACCCATATTACGCTGGGTCAACTGGGAACCCATTCAATGAAACAAGTCCCCAGCTTTAAAGGGATTCCAGCACATGACCACCGATCCAGCAGCTGAACATGGTAGCCATGGCACTATCTAGGCACCCACCCAATCAGAGTGCTGTAGAAATTATTGTTGTCTCTATAAGGAAGTTGTTTCTGGACCAGCAGGCAAGGACATCGTTAACTTATTTAGAATTCTAAAACCAGCTTTTTTAGCTGCAGTAGAGCAGCGGCTAGCATGGCCTGGTAGGCGAGTGTAAAAATCCCACTCGAGGTGAATTTTTCTCAAAGATTTACCACGGGCTCACGAGTCAACCCAGTCTTAAATAGTTACCTCGAAATGTCGTGGGAAATAAAGCAGATAGGATGGTATTGACCACATCAAAGAAATGACAGATCAGGAGATCCTGATCACATCTGTCATGGAGTGCTGATTTGTCTATAACCATATACCCAATTCACAACCAGTGAACCAACCAACCCTGCCACCACCAAGAAGTGAACCCACAACAGCACTGCTGGTAAAGACACACAAACCACTACACCACAACTACTCCTAAGAGCAATACATTGGTTCCAGTCATTCAGACACCTGACAGGCTCGCTACATTACATAGATACGATTTGAAATTACAATTACATTGACACTGGTAAATGATCTGCTCAGTTCTAGGAAAATGAACGTCGGTGCACTACAAAAATATTCCCAGCTGTTTCAATCATAATTCCCTCTTTGCTGTGCTAAGGCACAAGTGATCATACATTTTTAGTGCTTAGCGTACATAATTTTGTAGAGTTCAGTTGAGTTGAGTTAAGAAACGACATTACTGCACTCAGGGCTTTCTCACACATGTTCTGTCCCTTAGTTTAACAGCCCACAAAGATTTTATACTGCTAATGGTTCCAACTGTCATCTTATTGAAAGTTCTCCTGGTCCTCCCTCTCAGTTTTGAGATTCATCCAGAGCCCCTGCCGATCCCCCGCTTAGTCTGTTCCCCTGCTTTCTCCACCTGTTCCCACAGGCACCCGACCACCTCTGCCTTTTCCATAGGTAATCTACCACTGAGAAGTGCATTCCCTGCCAGTCTATCATACTTTTGTATTGGTGGTGTGTCATACATTCTGAACAATTTATCTGTGAAACAAGTGATAGGAAGAAAAAGTCAAGTAAAGGAAATTTTTACAGGCCCTAAGCATAAGACAAGAGACTAATAAATATAAGACAAATAAGACAAGAGACTAAGCAAGATATTGTATCCAATTTTATAAGAAAACGCCATTGGAACTACATCGGCCATGTACTCAGAATGGACAAGACAAGACTCCCCACCAAGCCCTCTTATGGTCACCAGTAGGGAAAAGAAAACGGGGAAGACCAAGTGAGACCCTGCGAAGAGCCATCATCAGAGAAGGCTCATTCAATGGCCAAGTGAACATCCAGGATCTGCAACAGGTAGCAGCGAACCGCCAGACATGGAGAGCCATGACTTCTGTCCTATGCGCCGCCTTAGGCTCACGAGGAAAGACTAACTAACTAACCTAAACATAGAGGGCATCTGGTGCTAAACCCATATTGTTTATAGACCAATCAGCACTAGTGGGTGATGTGGTTGGTATCACACAGGTTGTCTTCACTTCCCAAGACATTTCAGCCTGGGTCAGTTCCAGTTTTAAAAATCCACCCCAGTGTGGATTCGAACACATGTCCCGAATCAGGAACTTGTTATAGGTCTGTGATGTGATTGGACCATCACATTTTGAAGGCCTGAGTGCACAGAGGAATAGGTGCTCAGTCTTTTCCTTTGTAGTCACGATGCAAGCAGGTGTTGAACCCTTGTTCGACCGCACTCTTGACATTATCAACATAGTTCCCTATCAACCACACTAACACACCCGCTAGAAAAATACGATGAGGGGGCTTCAAAACATCATGGTGCAGATAAATATGGTCACGTCATAAGGACAGTTGAAAGATGGCCACCCCACTTTTAACATGCACTAAAAAGGAGCAGCGTTCTGTTATCAATATTTTGATCAGTGAAGGGGTGAAACCTATAGAAATTCATCAGCAAATGAAGGTCCAGTATGGTGACGCATGCCTGTCAGTCCAGCAAGTGTATGAGTAGAGAAGGAAGTATCAAAACGGCATGACTTCTGTGACAGACTGTTCATGATCTTTTCAGGCACACCGAGTAGTGACCCCAGAGAATTGTTTTCTACAAGAATTCAAACACTTTATCGGCACTGGATGACTTGCATTAAATGCTCTTGTGACTACTTCAGAAAATGATACATTTGTTCTTTTCTTCTTCAGAATATATTCACACTTACAAAAACATTTAAGCTTTTTATTTGAAGACCTCTTTACTGAATATCTAATTGTGTATTACAGGTCCTCATGTCCGGACATCAAAGCTCGGAGACTTGTGAGAATGGGGAAAAGACAAAAATTGGATACAGTTATGAGGGATTCAGTTGCCTGTGCAACATGCAACAAGGCTTTTACTTCAAAGATCAGACTGGAATCTCACAGGAAATGTCACACACAGAATAAATGCCGGAACAAAGAGGAAACCTCCAGAAGAAGTTTATCTCTTGAAAGTGATCAATGCCAGAGCTCTAAGAAAGGTGTGCATCAAGGACAGAGACACAAAGCTGTTGTTGTGAGGGATGGTGATCCAGATGAAGGGATATCTTCTGTTTTTAGTTTTAATGATGTAGAAGACCCTAAGGGATGTACACAGGAAGGAAAGGAAGACAAGACAATTGTATGTCCAGTGTGTGCAAACACTTTCAGCAGCAATAGAAAATTGACACATCATTTGAAGTCATGTTCCTGTACAGAGCACTCCCAAAGAGAATCTTATGCTGGAGATGTTGATGTCAACAAATCTTATCCTTCACAAAAAGCTCAGGCAGACATTTCTTTAAAGCTTAGAGTAAATGGTGAGCATAAAGATGGGGTGAAATCAGCAAATGGGCTGAAGGAAAATGGGAAAGAAATGGAAAAGCCAAAGTCTAGAACTTGTGAAGTATGTGGGAAAGTGTTTGCTCGTACTGCTAATGTTATTCTGCATATGAGACTTCACAGAGGAGAAAAGCCTTTTACCTGCTCCACTTGTGGGAAGACTTTCTGTCGTTCAGATCACCTAAAGAATCACCAGCTGGTCCATGGCAGAACCGAACCATTCCACTGTAGCTTGTGCAGTCAGAGGTTCAAACGGCAGGACCACTTGAAATACCATCGGATAAACAGTCACGGTGCCAAAATTTATCTTAATGAAATGAAGAGCTACACAAGGACAGCACAAAGTGAAGCCCAAAACAGGTTGATTTTATGTGATATTTGTGGAGTCTCCTTTGGAAATGAACGAAGTCTGAAGAATCATCTGAGAATACATTCTAATGAAGGCAAGTTTTCCTGCCAGTTCTGTGGGAAAACTTTTAATCAGAGCTCAAATTTGAACATTCATTTACGCAAGCATACAGGTGAGACTCCGTATAAATGTTTCACATGCGACCAGTCATTCACAACTTCATCAAAGCTAAAAACACATGCACGTAAACATACAGGAGATTTGCCGTTTACATGTGAAGTATGTGGTAGATTGTTTGGGGAGAGCCATTTATTGAAGATGCACATGCGAGTTCACAGTGACCAAAAGCAGTATAAGTGTAGCCACTGCAGTAAAACGTTCACCCACGGGAGCACTCTACAAGCTCACATACGTACACATACCGGGGCCAAGCCGTATAAATGTGACCAGTGCGGAGATGCCTTTGCCCAGATCTCCAGCCTCACGTATCACAAGAGGACCCACAGTGGGGAGAAACCATACTCCTGTCACATCTGTGGTAATTCATACACTCGGATGGCAACACTCAACATCCATCTCACCCGCCATTCAGGCCAGAAGCGTGTTTCCTGCTCTCACTGTGACTTCAAATGTGATACTCCAAAACATTTACACAGACATATAGTAAAAATTCACAGCCAGTTTAAAAGTCCTCTTTTACCACCGAAACAAAACCATATTCAGGAATCTAATGCACAGTGTACTAACAATGTTATAAATCCCGATGGAAATCCTCATCCTTCAGATCCTGATGATCTCTGTGGCACAGAAAGCCAGTTAACTGACCAAACTCCAGTGCAGACATCTTGGAATTATGATCGTTCTCTAAAACAGCCTGAAAACCTACATCAAGCAACTTCTTGTACAACCAGTCTGACCGCATTAGGTCTTGCTACTTCAACGCCTGTACCCACCCTAGAAATGTCAGACAAAACTGACATACTTTCTGCCAATACCGCACTACCCACATACAACTCCACAACCATACCATTGTTCATTGTTGGTGTTCCAGAAATTCCCAAGTACTGTGGAACTAACATGTTGATATCAACTTCTTTAGAATCCTCTCAGCAATATAACTTATCGTCCTCACATTCATATGTGACACTACTTCATAACTCCACATCTGTGCTAGGCTGTCAGAACACAGGACTTCATGGTTCCACATACAGCATGAAACCTGGCAACATATCCCAACAAAATTTATCATCGGAATGCATCATGCTGTATGCACAAAATACATCCTTCTCCAAAGTACAGACAACTGAGAATGCCTCAACTTTGTCCAGCGAGCAGACAGTTGAACATGACTCCACTTTCTCCAAAGGACAGACAATGGAGCATATCTTACCTGTCTGCACAGAGCAGGCAATTCAGCATAATTCCACTTCCTCCAAGGGGCAGGTAATTGGACATGTTTCCTGTTCGTTCAAAGAACACGCTGATGATAATCTCACTTTCTCTAAAGGACAGACTGCTGAGCTTACAACCTCTCTCTCCAATAAACAGGTGCAGTTTGAACATGATCCCAGTTTCTTCAAAGAACAAACAGTTCAGCATACATTTACTATTCCAAAAGAGTTGATGATAGTTGAACATAGTTCCACACTTTGCAAGGATGTTCAGTATTCCTTCTCTGGTGAAGATCAGTCATCCAAGCATACCCAGTCTAGCTTAAACTGTGACCAGCAGAATGTGAAGATACATAAACAAATTCAACAGGGTTTGCCTGAAGAAAATTCTACACAAGGTTCCCAATCATACACAGCTGCTGGATCTTGTTCTTGGCCCTCACAGACTCAGCATCCAGGCACCCTGGGATATTATAATCAACCTTTGCAGATCCAGCATTCAGAAGCTAAAGGATGCTGCGATCAATCCTTGCAGATCCAGCATCTAAATACTACTACATCTTCTGCTGAGCCCTTACAGATCAAGCATCCAGACACTGAAGGACATTGTAATCAACCCTCAAAGATCCAGCATCCAGAAACTACAAGATCTGCTGCTGGGCCCTTACAGATCAAGCATCTAGACACTGAAGGACATTGTAATCAACCCTCACAGATCCAGCATCCAACAGTTATAGGGTCTTGTGCAAGACTCCCTCAGATGAGGCATCCAGAAGTCATACCTTCAAGCAGAGACCTACCATCTCAGCCTTCTTCGCTGAGTGTTTCTGACGGCCAGCAAGTTCCGGAGGCATCTCAGCACACTCAGCAGGGTGTTCTCAAAGAATCGTTAACTACTGCCAGCATAGCAGAGTTGCACTCATCTGTTGGTTCTTCTGTACAGTTAAAGCAGACTAAGAGTTCAGGCAGTAGAAGAGTACACGCAGAGAAAGATGCCAAGGAGAAACTGACAACTGTATCTGGTGTTTGTACAGACTCTGACAGCAGTGATCATTTGGAGGTGAAGAATGAGCCAGTTGCCAAAGAGGGTCATACTAAAAGCAAAAAATATCAGTTTTATAAAGAGGAAGAAACTAGTTATGAAGAAAAGAGTAAATCAGACATTGGAAACAAGTTTAGAAGAAACCTGGAAACAAAAAGAAAATCAAAACGAACAGTAAAAACTAAACAAGACATGCATTTAAATAACAATGTAGCAGATTCAGATAAACTGTTGCATTTACATAAATCAGATTATACAGAAAATTGTAAAAAGGTTAAAAAGTTGCATTTTTCGAAGGTAAAGTCAAATATTTGCCCAGATTTAAAACTCAGTCGTATATCAAACAAAGGGAGACAATTTCGAAAGGAACAATCCAGAAGAAAGAAAGGCCCTGTGGCTTGCAAAATTTGTGGCCAGAATTTTTCCCGAACAGGAAATCTGACAACTCATATGCGGTTACACAGTGGGGAGCGGCCATATTCCTGCAGAATCTGCGATAAAACTTTCACACGATCAGACCACCTGAAGACCCACATATTACTCCATAAGGGTGACAACTCCCTGGTCTGCAATCATTGTGGGGAAGTGTTCAGCAATACTACCCAGCTCAGTCTGCACACACTTGACAGGCATGATGGGAAAAATCCTTTTGCATGCAACCTCTGTAGCTTCTCCTGTATCTACCTTCGAGAGCTGAAAGATCATGTCAAAGGTCATGAGGGAAAGGATGCTTTTCGCTGCGATGTTTGCGAGATCTTCTTCAACAAAGTTAAAGACTTGAAAAGGCATATGAACTCCCATGATGGACAGAGCCCGTTTGTATGTCATACATGTAAAAAGTCATTCAGAGAAAGCTCATGTCTTAAGCTTCACATGAGAACAAAACATACGGGAGAGAAGCATTTCAAATGTGGGGTTTGTGGAGATTCATATGTTACAGCGGCAAAGCTCCAGAGGCATATCCGTGTACACAGTGGCTCACGCCCTTATGCTTGTGAAATTTGTGGGAAGATGTTTATGGATACTTATTTATTGAAGATGCATTTGAGGATTCACACAAATGAAAAACCATTTCAGTGTAAACATTGCGAGCAGACGTTTACACATAGGAGTACGTTAAGGGCCCATGTACGTATACATACGGGAAGCAAGCCATATACATGTGATGTATGTGGGGCATCATTTGTGCAGGTGTCAAGCCTGACATATCATAAACGAAGACATGACGGGGTTAAACCATACACCTGTCACATTTGTGGTAACTCTTACACGCGCTCAACCACATTAAGTATACATATGACAAGACATACCGGCCAGAAACGTATATCTTGTCCTCGGTGTGTTTTCAAGTGTGACACACTGATGCATTTAAGAAAACATTTAGCAAAAGTCCATAGTTCTACAGGACAAGCTGCAGAGATCAAGAATGCAGAAGAGGAAAAAGGCAGTGAAGAACAACATCAAGAAGAAACGGAAGAGGCTGAGATAGCAGACTCCCAAGAGAAAGAACAAAAGCAACAGCAGCATCAACCACTACAGGAACTGCAGCTCCATCAGCAGTGTCATGCCCCGCAGGTTATATTCCTGCCTCAGCATTGTCAACAACTCCAGCCAAGGTTTCTGGTGGCCAATCATCTCCACGAGATGCAGAGTCCACAGCTTCAGCATGTCTGGGTTCAGCAACAGCACACCAAGACACAGCTGAGTGTTCAGCAGATTCCAGGAGCACACTTCAACCCGTATAAGTCTGTACAACAACAGAATGTTTATACAACAACTTGTGAAGCTGAACGGCCCATGGTTTCTGCAGGCACAGCCCAGTTCACTCACAAGACTAGCAACTGCACTCTCTCCTCTACATCCATCAACCATTTGTGTTAATCTGTTTCTTCTTCTTCTTCTTCTTCTTCTTCTTCTTCTTCTTCTTCTTCTTCTTCTTCTTCTTCTTCTTCTTCTTCTTCTTCTGTTGCTGCTGTCCTTTCTCCTCCATTGTGTATTTATATGCCATGCCAATAAGTGTAGGCGATCATGTTTTGCCATCTCAAGTGATCACCAGAGTCGTGGATAAGCTCCGTGTTCTTGTCTCAACCACGCCACATGGTCAACAACAAGACCGCTGGGCCAGCAAGTGGGTGTCTAGCCACTACACTGTCACGTTTCCCGTTGAAATGTTGTATTCTGTCTATTTGTAAACAGTTGAAATGTTGTATTCTGTCTATATTTGTAAACAGTTGAAATGTTGTATTCTGTCTATATTTGTAAACAGTTGAAATGTTGTATTCTGTCTATATTTGTAAACAGTTGAAATGTTTTATTCTGTCTATATTTGTAAACAGTTGAAATGTATTCTGTCTATATTTGTAAACAGTTGAAATGTTGTATTCTGTCTATATTTGTAAACAGTTGAAATGTTTTATTCTGTCTATATTTGTAAACAGTTGAAATGTTATATTCTGTCTATATTTGTAAACAGTTGAAATGTTGTATTTTGTCTATATTTGTAAACAGTTGAAATGCTGTATTCTGTCTATATTTGTAAACAGTTGAAATGTTTTATTCTGTCTATATTTGTAAACAGTTGAAATGTTTTATTCTGTCTATATTTGTAAACAGTTGAAATGTTGTATTTTGTCTATATTTATAAAAAGTTGAAATGTTTTATTTGTGAATAGTTAACATTTTTGTAATATTGTTCATCATCATTATCTGCCATACCGATAAGCGTGGGCGGTCATATTTTGCCATCTCACACGATCACCAGAGTCGTGGATCAGCTCTGTGTTCTTGTCTCGACCATGCCACATGGCCAAGCCATCCAGGTATTTACTTCTCTGTCTTTCCCTTGTTCTTTTACCCTCAATCTTGTCAGTTGTCACCAAGCTCTCCAACTTATTTCTTCTCATAACATGTCTACAAAATGTTGACTGTCTGCGTCTAATTTCTCTAATCAGTTTACAGTTTTCATGTGTTTCTTGTAGGACTTGGTCATTGGTTTTTCTGCCTCTCCGTGGTACTCTTTGATCTTTGCATTTTACTCAGAAACCATAGCCATCAGATGTTTTTCAGCTTTTCTGCTCATTGTCCACGCTTCACATCCATATAAAAGCACAGGTTCTATGTAGCACCTCAACAATCTTTTTTCTCGTTTCAATTGATATCTTTGATATCTTTTTATTGGTCAGTATGTTTTCCATCTTGCAAAAGGCTACCTTCTCCAAGGCAATTCTTGTTCTAATCTCTTCTGTATATTGTTCGCTTGTGAAAAATAGTTTTAAAAAGCTGCATGTATTCATAAGTTCTTAATTTATATTAGATTTTTTCAATGTTGAACTGTGAACAGCAAAATATTGGGTGTTGTACTTTGTGAATCCAATAAAAGTGATGAATGCAATAAAGAAGATGAATATATTCCTTGAACAGTGCCTTGGTAGCCAGAGAGTAACTCTTCAAATGTTAGCTTATGCCTTGTAAGCACAGAAGCCACATACAAGAGGTTGCACAATATATTGCCTGGCATATTTCACTGCATCTTGTCAGGTGCATATTGCAGAATTGTATATCATAAGGAGTAGATGGATCATATTTTGGTTGAAATAAATAGCACACACAGTTGTGGGGACTGTTTGAACATGGTCCATGTGTTCAAATAGTATCAGTAGCCATGTCCTCCTCCTGCTCTCCTTTTCCTCTTACACTTCCAATCTCCTTTTCTTCTTCTTCTTCTTCTTCTTCTTCTTCTTCTTCTTCTTCTTCTTCTTCTTCTTCTTCTTCTTCTTCTTCTTCTTCTTCTTCTTCTTCATCTTCTTCTTCTTCTTCTTCTTCTTCTTCTTCTTTCTCTTCCACTCTCCTCCTTTTTCTTCCTCTCCTCTTTCTCTTCTTCTCCCCTTCCTCTTTCTCTTCCACTATTCTTTTTATCTTCTTATCCTCTTCCACTCTCCTTTTCTTCTTCTGCACTTCTGCTCTTCTTACCCCTCCAGTCTCTTCTTACCCCTCTAATCTCCTTTTACCCTTCCCCCCTCCTCTTACTCTTCCCCTCTCTTTGTAGTCTTCCCCTGGTCTCTTACTCTTCCCCTCTCCTCATACTTTCCCCAGTGGCGTGCAGAGGGGGGTGTGACAGCCCCAGGCATCCAGTCAGGAGGGGGCATCCAGTTAGGGAGAGGGGGCAGCTCAGTGCAGTCGGAGGAGAGGAGGAATGAATGAGGTAAAGAACAATTTAGGGGCATCCAATCAAGGGGTTGGCCCCGGGCATCAATGAACCTCTGCACGCCACTGCTCTTCTTCTCTCCTCATACTCTTCCCCTCTCTGCATACCCTTCCCCTGTTTTCTTAGCCTTCCACTCTCCTCCTACCCTCCCCTTCTCCTCTTTACTCTTCTAGTCGCCTCTTACTCTTCCCCTTCCCCTCTACTCTGACCTTTCCCCTTTCCTCTGACCCTTCCCCTCTCATCTGACCTTTTCCCTCTATGCTTACCTTTCCCCTCTATTCTTACCTTTCCCCTCTCCTCTGACCCTTTCCTTCTCCTCTGACCTTTTCCTTCTCCTCTGACCTTTCCTTCTCCTCTGACCTTTCCCCTCTTTTCTTACCCTTCCCCTCTCCCCCTCCTTCTCTTATCTTATGTGGCCAAGGAAGATGGTGAAACTTAGAGCATGCACTCCTCAGCCACAGAATAGTTGTCCTGATTATTTCCCTTTATAAGGAATCATTTTTCCGCTTTTGACAGTTTACTCACTAAGACTTAACTGAGACATAACCTTGCGGGCGTTGATAGGCACTCATAGAAGGGGATCAAAGAATTGGTGATTAGGAGACACAAATAAGCTATAGTGGTCACATTGGGTTTTGAACCTGCCGCCTACAGATGATGACATCGCCATTTTATTCGCCAAGATTCTCATTCCCGTGTAATGGAAACGCCTTTTTTCAGGGATGTCTAGTTGTCCGCGAGTCGTAGTACGCGTGTGCTTTCAGTGAAGTGACGTCATCTTTTGGAGATGATAGGTTCGAGTCCCCATGTGGTCACTAAAGCTTGACATTTATATCGCCTAGTGAAGCCTCTACTCTATATTTATGTCTTCTACTTCAGTAAATGCCAATCAATACCTGTTAATTTATTACTCATGCTATTTCAATGATGTCGAGCAGTGGCAGAGTGGCCAGGGTCTCAACTGGCCTGAAGGTAAGGGGGTCCTGTGGATCCATGAAGTGGGTCCTTTGGATAACAGGACCATGTGGATAAGTGGGTCCTGTGGATAACTGGATCCTGTTGATCCATGAAGTGGATCCTGTGGATAAGTGGGTTGTGTGGATAACTGGGCCTTGTGGATAAGTGAGTCCTGTGAATCCAAGAACTGAATTATGCGAATAACTGGGCCCTATGGATCCATGAAGTGGGTCCTTTTGATAAATGGGCCCTGTAGATAAGTGGATCTATGAAGTGGACCCTATGGATAACTGGACCATGTGAATAAGTGGATCCTGTGGATAACTGGGTCCTATTGATCCTTGAAGTGAGTCATGTTAATCCTTGAAGTGGGTCCATGAACTGCGTCCTGCAGTTAACTGGGCTCTATGGATCTACGAAGTGGGTCTTGTGGATTACTGGGCCGTGTGGACAAGTGTGTTCTATGGATCCATGAAGTGGGTCCTGTGGATAAGTGGACCTGAGGATTCATGAAGTAGGCCCTGTGGATAACTGGGCCCTGTGGATCCATGAAGTGGGCGATGAGGATTCGTAAAGTGGGTATTCATAAATAGACAGTATGTTAGTGACGTTTTGGGTAGCCTTGTCTCCTGACAGCCACTATTTTTTAGAATTGGTCCACCAATGGTCTCAAGTCTTCCACAAGAAGAGACATTTCTGTGACAGTGACATTTTTGTGACCGTGACAGGAAGATTTGAAAAAATGACGTGTTATTTGCAGGATGTTGCAATCAACCCCATTGTGATATTCTATATAATTTTACGTTAAATATGGACGTTATAAACAATATCTTGCATGATTTCTTGCCTGGCATATTTCGCTACATCTCGCCAGGTGAATACTGCAGCGTTATATATCATGTCACATGAATTAACACTTGGGCTGAAATGCTAAATATGCAGTCGCTAATATTGTTCGAATGTAGAGTACGTTATTCCCCCAGGGTAATCTAAGATTTAACCGGAAGTCCTTCAGTTTGCTTAGCGACCGCTGGAATCTCCTAATCGACAATGCTTCGATATATTTGAGCAATCGTTTATTGTTCGACAAATACAGTATACGAAATGCGTTTTGTTTATTAACTCTATAACTGCTAATAAGCAAATGCTCCGTGCTGGCCTACGTCGACGTTTGACCTGTCGACTGCACAGAGATTCCTGAAAATTGATTAACTCTCTTTTCCACCCACACTGGTATATGTTCAGCTGCTCGATTTGCTCATTTTCTCTGGAATTTATCAATGCAGTTGTATTTGCTATACACGTACCGATGTGGTTATTTATCTGAACATTGGTTCGGCACGGAGTCTTCGTGGCCAAGTGATCAAGCCTTTTTCTCGACTTTTTTTTTTTTGGGTTCGGCAGCAAAGAATGTTCAGATTATGGCTGTTTTAAATTGATTGTTCATTCGTTCCGTCACATCATCTCCTTGCACGGTTAGCTGAAGAAACACTACATTAAATAGTTTACCATTACTTTCTGAACAAGTAAGTCAACGACGTAAGTCCAACTTAATACTGGTGTAGGGATTGAACCTCCTACCCCCGCCATCAGCGCACGGGAAGTTTATGAGCGCACGATCATAGCCACTCAGCTTGTCAACGTCTGACATTACAATACACCATAGAAATTACGTCATAAAACCAGTTTGAAGGATGCCAGCAATGGCTGCCATTGAAAGACTGAGTCAACGGGGTCTGTTATGAAACGAAATTAACCATGTAGAAGTTCATGACATTCCAGATTCTCACCATTGCACCCCGGATACGTTCATAGGTGCTCCCATCTTCTCCCGAGTAAATTCAGCGGCATACAACGTCTAACTGTGTCTGTCAGGTATTGATTGAGGAGCTTCAGGCTCAGAACAGGCCATTGTAGACTCGGAGTGCACTTCCATCCAATGGGTCTCACTAACTCCATCCTGTGGTTCTCATTGACTCCATCCAATGAGTCTCACTGACTCTGCCATTAACAACTGTAGATCACGAGGGTAAATTCTGCAGCATATCCTACAAGACGTCTTGACTTCGCCAGACTGGAGGAAACTGAGTCTACAAGAGCGACCCTGGTAGTCAAAACTAGGGAGGAAAAGTAGAGACCTGGAGGAAACCATCCTATTTGTGGCCCATGCTGGAATAGATGCATAGTAAACGTTGACCGCTGATGTAGAAAACTATTTATTAACGAGCCCCGCCCCCTTTTTTCCCGCCAAGCACACTTCATTCTCTACTATGTGTGGCCACATAGATTTGCAGTTAGAGCGTCTGCGCTCTGACTTGCCGCCGATTTATTCAGTTCGAAGTTCTCGTTTCAGTCAGTCCCTCCAAAGGCGTTCATGCTTTTGGTTGGATCCATTGATGAGCACTGAGATAGCGAGCAACAGACGGCAAACAACCTTGACATGTATATACAATTGTAGCACGAGACAGACACTGATAGCGAGAGGGATTGGTGGAAATAGAGAAGCAACAAAAGCCACTGTCTACGCATCTCAGCCTAAACTGAGTACCAGGAAATGTCGTGAAAAGTAAAGGCCACCGGCGTGACACTGACATATCGCTGAGCGCCGAATGGCCTGTTAAAACATGGTTCTAGGTCTATGTGCCCTACACGTGTAAAAAGGTCCATTACTTTCAACAATTAATAATCTGTCCGCGGTTGTTTGTATTGTGAACTGCATGTTCAGAAAAATGGCGGACGATCGTTTGCTGAACTAGCTGATTTTGCCTTATGTAGTAATGTGTGTGTGTGCAACTGCTGGTTTTCTAGTGACTGCCGCTTCCATCGGCGATGAACTGTGCTTTTAGTGGCGGATTATTGTGTTGGCATTCTGGCAGAGACCTTATGCAGGTGTGCCTGTGAGTGCTTCTGTTTTGTCGAGACTGCTGTCTGTTTCACTTTTCACATTGGGCAGTGGGGAGCATGTTGTGTGATATTTACTGTCACAAGAACGGAAAATTATGCGGTGACCCTTTGCCGTGAAGTTGGAATTAATCAGGTGCCGTTTCCATAATGAAGGTTGGCTGAAATGGATCTTCAGCACTGCCTCTCTCTCGCCTTGATTTACATTCTGTGAGACTGCTGTTCATCCATCACTTGATTTTATCTTCCCACTTGTATCGTTGTCTACCTCTTGCTTGTCTTCTACCTTACCCTCCAGTATGGTTTTTAATAGGATTGTTATGTCTTTTAAACACCGGCTCCGTGGCAAAAGTGGTTAAGGACGCAATTCGCAAACCCGTGTTCGAAACACATTTGTGTTGTTGTTTTTTTTTTTTTGTTTTTTTTTTAATGAAATGGCATGGGTGCCGGTCGTTCAGAAAGCATTGACAAACTATTGAACGTAAACTTGCTGAGGAATCACGAACAGAGTAGAAATACTGGGGTTGACTGCTAGTCCTTTAAAGGATATGCAACAAATGTTTTTAAATGTCTTTTAACGTGGCCCAAATATTTCACTTGCCATTTTTTTTTTATTTCTGTCATCTTTACTGTACCCATAATGTGTCGGCCACTCGGCGGCGCTCCATGCGTGACGTGGTCATTGACACGTGTGCCGCCTTTACTTCCTGTGGCATTTCCTGATACCAATTTTAGGTTGGGTCGACGTGGCAGCCCCGGTCAATAAAACAAAAATCTCCCAGTTCCATGGGGATTCAAACACTAGCCACCAGTCCGGCAAGCAAGCGTTCTAACCATTGCGCCACTCGGCTCCCACCACAGCATGGGTTGAATCACAAACACGGTGCTGTGTCAGTGAGAATTCATCCACCTATCTCCGTATCTTACCGCAGAGAACACATGAGAAAGTCGGTCAGGGAAAGGTCACATCTGCTGTTATGTAGACATTATCTGGAGTGTTGTTGATAAGGCAGCACCGCTGACGTCAGCGACCGAAAGTCCAGCGTATACTTTCCATGGAAGGTTAAAATAAGAACACAAACTGCCAGAGGGACTTTCACAGCGCTGGGACTTTTTGTGCAAGTCAAAGCAAGTTTTGGCCTAGGTGTTAACGTCTTTCTCCGTAATCCCGTATATTCTCGTGAGTAACGTAACCTGCGCGAGAATCGGTAGGGTTCTTGCCGCGTTGGTAACTTACCGGGTATGTGAGCCGGTCGCTCTGAAAGCAATGGCAAACTACTGAATGTTACACTTGCCTAGTACATCAACAGCAGCTGAAAAAATGCTGATGTTGATTACAACGTCCTGTAAAGAATATGCAAAAAACAAAAGGGAGTTAAACTTAACACTACATTTTGAATTGTTAACTACACATGTTAATTCAGTAGTACTGTGGGGGTCAGAGATATGGATAGTGGCTAAAGGAATTACTAATAAACTACAAACACTAATTAATTGCCAGAATACAATAAGGAGAATAAATGATATAACGGAATCACCAATGTAGAGCTCATGGAGAGAACTAGACATATCCCAGTGAACCAAGAGGTCAGGAAAAGATGCTGGCACCGGCTTGTGCTCACAAAAAAAGATTCAGCGTCAAAGAAAACGTAGGTGTGGACCTTTAAAAACATTGATGGCGGAAAATGGGAAGTAGGGAGGTTTTGTCACAGTGATAATTTGACAGTTGTTAATACTGTAGCAAACATGGGGGGGGGGGGGTGTGTGTGTGTGTGTGTGTGTGAGAGAGAGTGTGTGTGTGTGTGTGTGTGTGTGTGTGTGTGTGTGTCAAATTAAAGTCTACATAAAGAAAACAACTGTATTTAAGCTCATTGCAGATACGGCAGTCGCCAAAGACGATTCATAATCCCATGGCACTTCATCATGTAAGAAAACTCATGGATGGTATAGCTAGACACTCCCTGGTCTGGAAGCCACGGGGCGGCGGAAACAGTGGAGACCCAGATGAGATTTACAGAGATCAATAAGGACATCAAGGGAGCGGCAGAAGACAGTAATAGAGAGGGCGACTTGGAGATCTACGTCCTTATGGGCAACAATCATCATCATCATGTGCATGAAGGGAAAGGCAAAGAAGTAGATACCATCCAGATATTTACTTCTCTGCCTTCCCTTTGTTCTTTTCTCCTCAATCTTGCCAGTTATCTTCAAGTTCTCTTATTTATTTCTTCTCATAACGTGTCCAAAAATGTTGACTGTCCTCGTCTAATTTCTCTAAACAGTTTACGGTTCTCATTACACAAATTAGAAGCTTAAAACAACAGTAATGAATTAAATAAAGGGCAATTTATATATTATATTATATTATATTATATTATATTATATTATATTATATTATATTATATTATATTATATTATATTATCTTCTTCTTCTTCAGCGTTCCGAGCCATTGAGGTTCTTTGCTGCAAATACAATCCGTCTCCATTCGTCTCTCTGGTTGACCTTCTCTTGCCAGTCGTTGATTCCAAGTGCTTGTATGTCTGTACATGTATTATCTCTCCACCGCCTTCTTGGTCTACCTCGGGGTCTACGGTCATTTATTTCCTGAGTGTAAGCGAGTTTTGTTTCCCTATTATCTTCCATTCTTTCTATATGCCCCAGCCATTGTAGTCTATTAGCCTTCATGATACCAGTGATTAGCGGGGACTTAAACAGATCATAAATGTCTTTGTTACTTCTTCTTTTCCACTCTCCACTTTGTGTATCCCTAATGGGTCCAAAGATGCGTCTTAAAATTTTGTTCTCAAAGGTTTGTAACAAGGCTTCGTCTCCTTTCGTTGTACTCCAGGTTTCAGAGCCATACAGCACAACTGGTCTGATCAGTGTTTTGTATATTGTGATTTTGGTGTTACGAGACAGCGCCTTTGATTTTAGTAGATGTTGTAGTGCATAGTATATCTTATTTCCAGAGTTGATTCTAGTTTGTATTTCTTCCCTTATGATGTTGGAGCAGTTGAAGATTGTACCCAGGTATTTGTATGTTTCCGTTCTTTTAATGGTCATATTATCTATTTGTATGTGGCCAGAGTTTCTAGCCATTCCGTCTCTTGAAATTACCATATATTCTGTCTTATCTTGGTTGATAACCAGCCCCATCTGTTGGGCTTTTCCCTTTAAGTGAGTCAATATTTCCAATGTCTTTTGTTCACTTTGCCCTATAATATCTATATCATCTGCATAACCAAGCAGCTTGGATGTTCCTCCAATATCACATTCCTCCTTTACCTTCCTTACAACTTTCTCTAGAGCCAGATTGAAGAGTAGCGGCGATAGTGCATCACCCTGTTTCAAGCCAGATGTTATTTGGAAGGGGTCTGATTTCCTGCCTTTATATGTTACTATATTATAAGTATCTTCCATGCATAGTCTGGTCATGTTGATTAACTTCCTTGGTATTCCAAATTCCTGCATAGCATTCCATAGACTATTCCTATGGACACTATCATAAGCCTTTTTAAAATCCACAAAAATGTTATGGAGATCTCTTTTATATTCCCAATGTTTCTCGGCTATTTGTCGTAAGATAAATATCTGATCTATTGTTGATCTGTTTTGTCTAAAACCCGCCTGGTAGTCACCTAATATGTCTTCTGAATATGGTTTTAGTCTATTTAGTAATACTGCGGATAGTATCTTATAGCTTGTGGACAGTAGTGATATTCCTCTATAATTTCCACATTGGAACTTGTCTCCTTTCTTAAAGATAGGTATCAATAATGATATATTTTATTATATATTATATTATATTATATTGTACTGCTTCTCGTTAATTAAGTACATACTGCAGAATTCACAACAACATAAACTAATGCTAACGCAATAAGATGAAACCTTCAAGCTGAAATATACAACACACTTTTTCACACACAATAATTGTTGCATATTTCAGCTTGAGTGATTTATCTTCTTGCTTCAGTTTATCCTCATCTCACAAGACACAACTAACTTGACCACCATGTTTTCCATCTTCCCATATTTCCTCCTCTCTATCAGTATCTATTTCTATGTAACCCGATCTCTCTATTTTCAGCTATCAAAATCCATCGCCCTTGTTTTCTATCTTTATAAGTCTCGCGACCCCACATTCCCCACACCATCCATCCTTGCCCTTGGGTTATTGACAGAACTCAAGAAAGAGATAACTCATTTTTCTACGGTGCTAGCGCATATTGTGTGTGTGTGAGTGTGTGTGTATTTGTGTGTGTGTGTGTGTGTGTGTGTGTGTGTGTGCACGCGCGTGTGCGAGTGTGTGTTTGTGGCATTGACAATTACGCCGAGCAAGCAGTTACCGTCTCCCCTACAACCCGACCCCCACCCAAAAGCAGATCGCAAAATTACGTGACCAATCATCATTTTCTTATTTTCTGAGCCAAGGTTCCCAAACGGTTCTCAACTTAATCTAGTGGAGGGGCCACAGCGACACGGTGGTTGGTGACGTGACCTCAAGATTACTGTAAATAGACAAAATCTCGTAGATCAATGTTCCCTACACTAATGTAAGTAGACAGTATCTCACAGATCAGTTATCCCTACACTAATGTAAGTAGACAGTGTTTCATAGACCAGTGATCCCTACACTAATGTAAGTAGACAGTGTCTCATAGACCAGTGATCCCTACGCTAATGTAAGTAGTCAGTATCCCAGATGTCAGCTCCAGGCTAATTAGCTATGTCTTTTCACCCAGTAGAACTTTTCAGCTGTTATTGGTGGTAGAGCGATGGCACTCCCTTTTAAGGATGGCATTCCCTGTGCCGGTGGTTTATTTCCCAGATAGATTGTGTGTGTATGCCTGTGTAGTGCGTGCATGCGTGCGTGAGCGCGCGCGTGTGTCTCTGTGTGTGCCTGCTGGTAAATGACTATGTTTATGTATAAGCGTTTCAAAGTACGTACATCACACGCTTTCACACGCCATGTTGGACAAAACGAAGACTTAAAGAGTGTTCAAGTGATGTTACAGCCCGGTGTGTGGGCGTGGCGGACTAGATATGTCCTAGAGATGTTTCTTGTCCTAGCACAGGTAACGAAAGTCAATGAATGAATGAATGAATGAATGAATGAGTTCAGTCAAGAAGCGATATCACAGTACACCACTCTGGATATTATCCATTCGCGCTCCGTCCCTCATCCAGTACCAGCAAAGAGTTCTAAGAATAATGGTACCAGTTGCATTCTGAGTGTGTGTCCGTCTGGCTTTTCCTCGGAGAACTGAGTGTTGTCCAATTCCTCTAGTCTTCAATGAAGAAATTTTAGGAAGGGAGGAAGGAAGGAAGGAAGGAAGGGGAAAATAATAAATGAATGAATGCATGAATAATTTATTGAATGAATGAATGAATGAGAAATAATAATGAAACCATCTGGCAAAATGAAGGCTCTTCTTCTTCTTCTTCTTCTTCTTCTTCTTCTTCTTCTTCTTCTTCTTCTTCTTCTTCTTCTTCTTCTTCTTCTTCTTCTTCTTCTTCTTCTTCTTCTTCTTCTTCTTCTTCTTCTTCTACTACTACTTCTTCTTCCATGCCCCGACTTTCAGGTGATCTTTTCTCCGGGGCATGCCGGTGTGCTGGGGAATGAACAGGCGGACAGATTGGCTGGCTCTGCAAAACTTGGTGGAGTATTGATGCATGATAGGGAAGACGTGGTTGCGGCCTTGTGTGAGCACGTGTACACCTCGGAGGAGCAAATGGATCACCATGGTCTGGCAAGAATGAGACAGCGAGGAGTGACGAGGGGATCTGGCCGACGGTCGACGCTCAGGGGAAAGGCGAGACGGACATATAACCAGATTGCTACTGGTACTATTAGCGTTGGAACTCTTCGCTGTCTGCTGAGGATATGGACGGAGCGCTTATGGGAATGCCCCAAATGCTGTTATGTCGGTTCCTAAATCAATTAGTCAATCAAATCAATCATTATTTTATCCTATCAAGCATAGACTTTTACCAGGGGGCACAAATGTAAATCCCAATGTTAGTAGTTATGTCTAAATAAAAGAATAACGCTTGCATTTCATTTGAAGATTCGAACCCAGTCCATCGAGACGACACTTCAAGACTGTTCTACAAAACGAAAGATGGCTTATCTTCAACTGTTCTCGATCTCAGTGTTAATATTACAAGACCACAAGAATATGGTCCAGTTTTATTGTGGTCCATTTCTTGGTTAATCTGCCAAGGTCGAAAGCAAATAATCTGCATATTTGCTGCGAATCTGCCTGGAACTGATTCAATGTAGGTCACCATTTGTTTTCTTGCACATACACAAAAAATAGAAGTTCCAGTCTGTACGTGGTCTTGCAACCAAAGAGCTTCGGACAAATTTCAGACCCTCACATCTCTGGTGTAAGTGGCAGTTTGTTTCTAGTGTTGTGTTGAAGAAATTAATTAATGTAAATAGATAGACAGGCAGACAGACAAACAGGCAAGCAGGCAGACAGACATAGACATACAGGCAAGCAAGCAGGCAGACAGACATACAGGTTTACAGATTAGTAGCTTGCTAGCTAGATAGACAGATAGATATATAGACAGACAGAAAGCAGGCAGGCAGGTATGTAGATTACTTTGTTCGTTGTTTAGTTGGTTGGTTGGTTGGTTGGTTGGTTGGTTGGTTGGTTGGTTGGTTGGTTAAATGCTTGAAGATTGGTAGATTCACTGGTTGTTTTGATTGTACGTTGTTTGGCTGGTTAGCAGGTTTGTTGTGTGATTTTTGGTTCGTTGGTTGGGCTGTTGTTTAGTGATTTGATTATTTGATTGGCTGACTGGTTGGTTGTTTGATTGGATGATTGGTTGGTTGTTTGATTGGTTGTTTCTTGGTTAGTTGGTTGGTTGGATGAATGGTTGGCTGGATGGTTGGTTGGTTGTATGTTGGTTGGTTGGTTGGTAGGTTGATTAGTTGGTTGGTTGGTTGGTTGGTTGGTTGGTTGGCTGGCTGGCTGGCTGGCTGGTTGGTTGTTTGATTGGATGATTGGTTGTTGTTTGATTGGTTGTTTCTTGGTTAGTTGGTTGGATGGTTGGATGAATGGTTGGCTGGATGGTTGGTTGGATGGTTGGTTGGTTGGCTGGCTGGCTGGCTGACTGGTTGGTTGTGAACACTCTAAAAGTCTACGAGTGTAGTAAGTTGTTAAGTTCCATGCCCCGACGTTCAGGTGGTCGGTGCCCTGAAGAAGGCCTGTATCTATCCAGGTACGGTTAGTGTTACAGACTCTCCTCCCAACCCCGACACCAAAGTATCATCTCCAGGGGGTTTGTGTTGCAGAACTCTTCTCCCCCTCCCCAAGCCCAGAAACTAGCGGCTGTGTAAGACCGAAACTTTTATCATAGTTTACAGGCTCCAAGCCAATGCCTACAGAAAAGCGTAGTCATGGGTTTAAAAGCAAGATAATCGACTTCATTGCACCGGGTTTTATCTCATATAGCCCCGTTGGTTGCCTGCTAAAAGTGTGGCATAAAGCAAGGACTCCGTAGCTCCAGCGATGACCCCCGTGTGTCAACAGGAAAATTGCAATGGTGAACCTAATGGCGTAGTCTGAAAACAATTTACCATAGCTCGATCGAAACTTGACCACTTGAAGTATATGTTTCTCAACTTATGCTTGTCAAGTTAATGTGGTAGCTTTCCCTTACCTGTCGGAAACATGAATATGAAATTGTGTTTACTTGCAAATGCTTTTTTATTGTGTGTTTCTAGAAAATTATGTTTGTGATCGGCAGTCAAAAGAAAACACCGACAAGATGGCAGACGAAAGTTTCAAGGGCAAGGTGGCTCTGGTGACAGGGTCAACGACCGGTATTGGTAGAGCTATCGCCCATGGGCTGGCCAAGAAGGGCACCTCGGTGGTCCTCACCGGGCTAGGCACAGCACAGGAGATAGACGCCCTGCTGAAAGAATTCAAATCGTAAGTGACGGGTAGAAGGGGCCGTGGCCGATATGTTGTCGTGTCAGTCTTAAGCTAATAAGGTATAGGGTTCGTTACCAGCATATGGCTGACAATCTTTTTCAAGAACCATTTGTATCTAAAGATATTACAACCCCCCACCCCCACCCACCCCCATCTCCGTTCCCACCCCCACTCCCTCTCCCTAATCTCATGAATAGTGAGATCAAATATTCAGTCTGCTCGGATAAGTGCATGTTAATAATGCCATAGCAGATAGAAATCGCAAAGGGTGGGCTATAAGGCCGCAGTCCTGACAAAGGCAGAGGAATTGAATTGATCTTTATTTTCAAAGGGTAACAAATTGGGCGCGTAGGGCCGTCTTACATTCGGCCCTTCCAATCACTCATCTTTCGTTCATCAACAGTGCATGATGCATTCACATAGGGAAACAAAAGCATTGTCAAATGAATGTTGTAAGCATAAACAATGCATATTCTCATGTTATGTGACACATTCCCCCTTCCCACACACACACACATCCCGCACCAACCCACACACGCATCCCTCACATACTCACACATCACCCACCCATACCCACACATCCTCCACCCACCACACATCCCCCACTCACCACACATCCCCCACTCGTCCCTCCACCCACTCACAGAATTTATTTTAAAAATCCACCTGGACTTCCAATAATAAAATTTCCCCTGGTCTCTGGGTAGTGAGATCGGACGCCCGTGTGTATTGTTGCGCACGTAAAAAATCCCTTGGCAGTTGGAAATCAAAAAAGTGTAGCCTAACGGCGCTGCCCGGGCAAAATTTCGAGTTAAAAATCTACCCAAAGTATTTCAGGATCCTCGCCGATGCAACGGAGTTCGTGCATTGAGCTGAGTTTCTCCAGACTCAGGTTTCAGTTAGGGGGGAAAAGGAGCACTTATGACTTATGGGTTAAACCGTGTGCCGTGATGTTGATCCAACGACTAAACTAAACTAAACAGATCCCGCCACCACCCAGACAGCTGCATATCATCTAAAGGCGTCGTAGTCAATATCAGCATTTGTGTGTGATCTTTCGTGATTTACTCGGCAAGTTTACGTTCAGTAATTTACCAAATAATGAGAAATGTCAGAGATGATATAAACAGGGAGCCATATGATGCCCTAAATATCGGCGGTCATGACATACCAGAGATTCGATATGCTGATGATACAGTATTACTATCCACAACACAGAATGGCATAGAAAACCTAATAGCCTCAACACAATTGAATAGTGAAAATCACAACTTATATCTTAACATAGCAAAAACTAAGATAATGCATACAGATAAAACTACTATGGAGAAAGAAATATACATTAATGGGAGAAAATTGGAGGTGGTGGAAAATTTTGAATATCTTGGATCATTGATTACGAATAATGGTGACACAATGAAAGAAATTAAACGGCGACTATCCATTGCTCTTCAAAGACTAAAACAGATGAATAAATTATGGTGTGGGACAGACAGAACTACAAAAATTAGATTTTTAAGAGCATGCATCTTTCCCATTGCAACATACGCCTGTGAGACATGGACACTTACTAAACAAGCTGAACAGCGCATACATGCCTTTGAATATAAATGTTATAGACGAGTTCTAAGAATATCTTGGGTAAAGAAAAGAACAAATGCATCCATACTTCAAGAGTTGAATATTGAGGAGGGATGGCTATTAAAGACAATAAAACAAAGAAAATTGAAGTATTTTGGTCACTTGAAACGTCACGACAGTTTGGAGAGAACAATAATGGAAGGGTATATGCCTGGGAAGAGAGGAAGAGGAAGGCCAAAGAGAAGATGGGTGCAGGATGTGGCGGATGATCTCCAGATGGGTGTATCAGACGCGGGACACCTTGCTTGTGATCGAGAAGTTTTCCGGAAGGTTGTTATGGGAGCGAGGTTCTGCAAAGGACATGCTACTGAATGAATGAATGAATTTACCATTGCATTCTGAACGAACTACGCTCGTACCATTGTATGAAAATCATACCAGGGCGCTCTGCTTCAACATCGCTTGCAGCTGTGTTTCGAACGCGGTATGCGGGATTGCGAATCGCGCTCGCAACACTTTTGCCACAGCGCCGCTCCTTACACAATGGGGAAGAGAATACTTACAACTGTCTATAGCAGATCGACTTGGCTGCACCAGGCATTGATGAGTGGTCGATCCTCTATGGTTCTCTTCCTCAACTCCGCAACGGAGATCCTGTCATGCCATTTTGTCCTTCTATTCTGCGCAAGCACCAGTTACTGAGAGTTTGTAGCTGAGTGTGCGTGGACATGTCTTAAACACACTTCCGGTTCGGTCACTTTGTTGAATTCTTGAAACACGTGTCTAATCCACAACAAGTGTACAAACGTGTAACTTTTTATTTATGTTTTCATGTAGTGTATTTTATGTAGTGTTTTTCATGTAGTGATTTTCATGTGGTGTTTTTCATGTAGTGCTTTTCATGCAGTGTTTTTCATTTGGTGTTTTTCATATAGTGATTATCATGTGGTGTTTTTCATGTAGTGATTTTCATGTAGTGATTTTCATGTGGTGTTTTTCATGTAGTGCTTTTCGTGTAGTGTTTTTCATTTAGTGTTTTTCATTTAGTGTTTTTCATGTAGTTGTATCGGTGTGTGTTTGCTATTTCTGTGCTGACGAAGGCTTTCGCCGCAACGTTCATTTTGTTACTTGTGATCGTGTTCTAGTTAAGCTTACCGCCCTTTCTTGTTATTGGTGATTCATTCAATTTAATAACATATGATGGTAGAAGCGAAATAGAAATAACAAGAGAACTGGAATGGTCAAAAATGTTTTCAACATTATGAAGTCAGTAGGTTTGTAACAAGGCTTCGTCTCCTTTCGTTGTACTCCAGGTTTCAGAGCCATACAGCACAACTGGTCTGATCAGTGTTTTGTATATTGTGATTTTGGTGTTACGAGATAGCGCCTTTGATTTTAGTAGATGTTGTAGTGCATAGTATATCTTATCAACTCTGGAAATAAGATATACTATGCACTACAACATCTACTAAAATCAAAGGCGCTATCTCGTAACACCAAAATCACAATATACAAAACACTGATCAGACCAGTTGTGCTGTATGGCTCTGAAACCTGGAGTACAACGAAAGGAGACGAAGCCTTGTTACAAACCTTTGAGAACAAAATTTTAAGACGCATCTTTGGACCTATTAGGGATACACAAAGTGGAGAGTGGAAAAGAAGAAGTAACAAAGACATTTATGATCTGTTTAAGTCCCCGCTAATCACTGGTATCATGAAGGCTAATAGACTACAATGGCTGGGGCATATAGAAAGAATGGAAGATAATAGGGAAACAAAACTCGCTTACACTCAGGAAATAAATGACCGTAGACCCCGAGGTAGACCAAGAAGACGGTGGAGAGATAATACATGTACAGACCTACAAGCACTTGGAATCAACGACTGGCAAGAGAAGGTCCACCAGAGAGACGAATGGAGACGGATTGTATTTGCAGCAAAGAACCTCAATGGCTCGGAACGCTGAAGAAGAAGAAGAAGAAGTCAGTAGATATTAACAGCGCATTGAAAATGAGTATTGTCAAATGTTATGTATATTTAACACTATTATATGGCGGGGAAGCCTGGACAATGAACACAGTCGAATAGAGGCCCTGGAGATGTGGATATACAGAAGAATAGGTCGTATTTCGTAGAAACAAAAACAATCAAATACAGAGGTTCTAGAAAAACTGGGAATGAAAAGAGAGTTGATAAAAGAAATAAACAAGACAATTGAAATATTTCGGATACGTTAATAGACATAACACTCTTGTAAAAACCATACTGGAGGATAAGGTTGAAGGTAGACAACGATTCAAGTGGGAAAATAACATCAACACTGGACGAACAGCAGTCTCACAGAATGTGCAGTCAAAACAACAGACAGACAGTGTTGGAGATCCTTTGCAGCCAACCTTCATTGTGGAGAAGGCATCTGATTGATTGATTGCTTTTATCGTTGTCCGTGTTTCTGATTCAGCCAGCAGTACTAATTTAACGTTAACTACGCAGCGTGTCATGTTAGTTTAGATGTCTTCTGATTTCATGAATTTCCCGGTGCTATGGAAGCTCATCTTGCCTTTTGCATTATTATTTTAACATCTTTATCTCGCCCCCCCCCCTCTCCCCCACCTCTACCCCCCTATATGTGTCTACTTGTCGCACAGAATGGTGTCTAGAAACGTCTCACTTGTATGACCTTGTCATCTTGACAGACGATAGTTTGTTACATTGTGCTTACAAATAATAACCGCAACCTATGGCGAAGACTTAAGATGGAGTTCTACCTCTCCATAGCACAAAGCCTGGGCTGAATTGTAGAGACCACGTGTTGCCCATGCAGCATGATCCCTCTCTTGACCTGCCTAGTTTACTCCAGAGGAAAGGTAGCGCCAATACTTCTGGAACAAGACAAGCTGCAGAAGAAAGGAATGTCGTTACAGTCCGCCTGACGGAGCTTCGATCCTAGACCAGTGGCCGACCAAGGCTTTGGACATGGTCTGCCCTGCCATAATATTTAGTCTTTAGATCGCATTTCTTCGCGCTAGTGTAAAGCCAATTTGCATTCCTCCGCCTTGAAGCCGTTGGCACAATGGGTTTATAGAAATGTATATGGCTTTTTTTTTTTATTATCTATGGCTTTGGTTTTGCAAGATAAGGCAGTAAACCTATTTAACTAAAATATTAACAATACCGAAATGTAAATTCTTCGGCCGCGTTAACAGATAAAGAAATGTAAATGAATAATATATCGAATAAAATGTCGAAATAGCTTAAAAGCGAACGAATGAGCGAAAAAAAAAAAAAGAAAAAAACTTGTAACATAAATGAACTTAGTTAGTTAGTTAGTCGACAGATCATCCTCGTTGCACATCGGACCATTCAGTCCATAAGTGCTCGGATCCCCTCCTCAGCAAATCCCGCAGCGTGTAGCGGCTAACGACGCCAGTTCTGTGTTGGTTTATCAATCTTCTTTGGCTTCCTGCGTAGTGTTCTTGTTTGGCCACCCCTCTTTTAATTTGCTGCTCTCGCAGTCTGGCCATTGTTGTAGATTCACAGTCATCACTTGGTTCTTGCAAAAGTCTCACTTCTCGTAGAGCATTCAGAATGTCAGCCTGGTCCATGGCGCGTCCGCCCTCAACAGTAGCCTCACCTGCGAGCTTGTCAGCCCGCTCATTTCCTTGTACTCCCGCATGCCCTGGCACGAAGATGAAACTAATCTTTGCCAGCCGAGACCGCTTCAGAGGCAGCAACCATTCTCTTCGGATCGACCCCTCCTCTATCCTCTTGATCATGTTCATTGAGTCGCTAAGGAAACAAGCCCTAGTGAATGTCTGTGTCTCGAGCCATGTTATTGCTTTACTTACTGCCATGACTTCCATGGTCAGGCTACTTGTGGTTTCAGTGAAAGCACCAGAGTCCTCCTTCACAATTCTCCCTCCGGCCCGAGCTGTAAAGGCCCATGAGCTTCTCACATGTCGGATGACCGACCCATCTGTGTAGATGATCGCGTCACTGTCTAGCGAATTCTCGAAAATCAACGCTTGTACTTCAGCCTCAACAGCAGCCGGATTTTCTTGTCTGCATTTTCTATCTAGTTGGATGCAAACTGAAAAGGATGTGCAGAAGTCTGTTGGCACTTGCACCCACTCCTCGCCAGGTTCTAAGTCCTCAAGTGAACACACCTGTTGAAGAATGTCCTCGGCTTGACCCATCCACGACCGTCCTCTTTTTAACCTGCTGCCCTTCACCTTCCTAATTTCACTATGCAGTGGATGCTGTGTGTTTGCGTTAATTCTGAGGTAGGCGCGTGCCCTGCAAACTTGCATTCTCTCTTCAATGGTTGGAAAATCAAGAAGGTAGCGCATCGCCCTGCATGCTGTATCTCTTGTACATCCAAGAATAATGCGCATAGCTTCATTCTGTATCCTTTCCATCCTTTCTATCTGCTTATGGCTGACAGTCAGGATTGCCATTGCATACTCCAAAACAGACATGACCAGCCCCTCGTACAGAAGACATAGATGGCGCTGCTCACAGTTTGCTGCCGCCATCACCCGCATCGCTGCCAAACCCCGCTTGGCCTTTGTTATCACCTGGTCTATGTGCACATTATAAGCAAGGCTTCGATCAAACCGTATCCCCAGGTAATTCATTGCCTGCGTTCTTTCCACCGTCTCTGAACACAGCATTACAGTTGGTGTTGGATTGTTGACAATATGATTATTCAACGAGAACCAAGTCACTGTTGCCTTTGTTGGGTTGACCATTGCCCCAGCTTCATCACACCAAGTACTTATGCGATTGAGTTCGGTTTGTAGCTCCACAGCAACCTCCTCTCTATCCTTACCCTGACGATACACTAAAACATCATCGGCATATGACAATGTCCTGCCAGGTCCAGTGATCTGCTCACTGGTGATTCTCACTGTGTAGGCGTTGAACAGTACCGGAGATAATGGTGATCCCTGTGGTAGGCCAGGATATATTGTTGTTGGTTCCGAAGTCCAACTGCCACATCTAAAAACTACTTTCCGTTGGAAGAGAGCTGCAGCGATCCAACTAAGGAGGAATGGACTTACGTTTAGTTCAAGAAGCTGAAACATTAAAAAATCCAGTGGTACTCTGTTGTATGCGTCCTCAAGATCAATCGCTGCAGCAACGGTTTCAGTGCCTGAGTGGAAACCTTCATAGACATCATGGGCAAAGACTGCTGCATTGGTCCAGGTTTCTCTTTTTGGACGGTACCCACCCAGGGTAGGTGGGAAAACACCTTGCCTCTCTAGTTGGCTTGATATTTTCCTGGCAATTACCTTCTCCAGCAGCTTGCCTATTGTATTCTGCATGGTTATAATTCGATATCCCTGAATTTTCTTGTGGTCTTTGTCAGGCTTCGGCAAGGGAATCAGATAGCTGTGTAACCATTCCTCCTTGATGCTAGCACTCCCTATACTGTTGTTGTACATGTCTGCTAGTTTCTCTAGCTCATTGTCGGTACACCTATTTATGTCGTCGTATCTTATGCCATCAGGACCTGGAGCACTGTTTTTTGATCGTCGAAGCACAGCCTTGATTTCTTGCACTGTCACTGTGTCTTCATCCGAAGTGTTCTGGGCCTTGCATCTGTCTGAGGTGACCTCCTTGGCCAGATTCCGGCCTGCCATGTCTGTCTGGTTGCTCTGCTCAAGGTAGCGTTCAAAGAGGGCTTTGCCCTTGTCCTCGTCAGTCCTCTGCCAGATGAGGTCAGCACCTTGGAAGTCAGAAATGCTCTTATTCTTGACTACACCACTCATGCTTTTATGTAGTCGCCAGAACAATTTCAGTGACTTGTCTGTGCTTACTCTTTGACACACCTCTGCCCATTTTTCGCTTTTAACCACCGTGACCAGTTTTTTGAAAAAGCTTACTTTTGTGTGCATCTCTCTTTCTAAGTGCAAGCAGGGACTAGGATGACCAGCTCTGTTCTTCTTGGCATTTTGCCATCTCCTTACAGCACTACGCTTATCCACCCAAGCCTTCTCCACCTCGAAACTTCACCACGGTGGCTGCTCCCAGCTTTTTTTCCTTTTCTTCCTGCCCTGAAACGTTCTGCGCTTGTCACGTCTTATTTTACTCACCACATCTTGCCCTGTACTGTCATACTGGAACGTCTTTACCTTTAGCTTGTGCTGCCTGGTTCTGCCTTTCTCCACCAATATGCTGCAAGGGTGGTGGTTGCTGCCATGGTGTCCTAGGACACCCCATCTACACACTGTAGTGAGTGAAGGTGAAACTAGCGCCAGATCAATAGCACTGTCCTCATCGCCTGGACGGCTTGCTGTCCTGGTGACACAGCCACTGTTGATACAAACCAGGTCGATGGTTTCCAGTGCAGTCTCGAGCTCCTCCCCTTGTGTATTGGAGGAAGTGTTTCCCCATGATCTGCCTTTAGCGTTGAAGTTACCACAGAAAATAACATTTCTCTCGTGGCCTAATATGCCACTTAAGCACTGCCACTTCTGGGCGTCTATACTCGCATTGCGGGCATAAACATTAACCAACACGAATGGTGTACTGGCATGAACTCTCAACGCCTGTATTTGTATATCGTCACTGTTCCAACTGGACATGTCTAGCTCTGACGCCACCATGCTGTCGCGAACGAGAATCGCCGTTCCCAGATGTCGTCTGTTATAGAAACATTTGAAGCCGGCAATTCGGAGTAGCTGATCGCCCAGTCTCGTCTCATGGAGTGCTACAATGTCGTTCCTGTAAACTAGGGTTTCTAAAATAGAGCCCCGTTGTTTTACACTGGCACAGTTCCAATATAGAATACGGATGTTCCTGAGTCCTAGACGGTGACACTTGAGTCTAAAACGTCTCAAGCCACCGCGCTTACCTGGCTTCTTTTTCCCTGCGCGGCTACCACGCCGCTTCGGTATGTTGACTGCTGATCGTTCGGAAAACACACGTTGTTCCGCCATGTTGAAAAAACGTAAACACTGACTTTTGATTGAGAACCACACACGCTGCTGAAAATTCACTCAAGGATGGCTTCGCTCGATGCACGAACTCCGTAGCACCCGCGCAGATCTTGAGTAGAAACTCCTGGTTTTACATCCTGGCACACCAATTACACGCAAGAAATGAATAAATCCATCCCTTACGCGAAAAAGTTAACGAACACAAAACAACACGACCGTCCGTCGCCATCTTGAAACCGGAAGTTTATAGAACGGTACAATAGGTTCGGCCATCTCGTTAGAATGTAAAACCATCAACTACCAGCACTGGCCCTACATCAAAGAAGATCTGATACGAAAGAAAGAGGACGCCC
>OY992895.1:13529601-13654601 GCA_963921405.1 Cepaea hortensis
AATAACGACAACCCGGCTTCGAAGTCAGCCTCAGACTGTTTGGAAGCAGACTTTTTCGTTGATTTTCAGAATGGGATGAGCAGCGGAAATTCAGAAAGTAATGGCAAACTACTGAAAGTAACATTATTTAGACAATCACAAACAGCCAAACAATGCCCGGGTTGATTACAACGTCCTGTAACTTACTTACTTGCAAATCCTTTACAGGACGAGCAGTCAACCCCAGCATTTTTGGCTGTCTGTGATATCTTGACAAGTTTACATTCAGTAGTTTACCATTGCTTTTGGAACAACCAGCAGTCATACTTTTTATGGAAACCAACGAAAGGCGATCTCATTTCAAATCGACCGCAGCTGTATTTCGAACGTGGTATGCGGGATTGCGTTTCGTAGATTTCTCCAAGTGTTGCAACCAGGCCCTAATCTCGTATCTATGTTCAGTATGTCAAACAGCACACTTGTGCAGTTTTTGTGACACTGTCATCTGTTACCTTCGACCTCATTTCCACAGGTGGCAGCCATCGAGGGAGCAAAGTTCGGAATCACCTGTAATGCGGTTTGTCCTGGATACACGGACGCCCCAAGTAACTATTGACACGTGATTTATATTTGTTGTTGCTGGAAGCAGGGGAGGGGGGGGGGGGGGAGAGAGAGAGAGAGTTAGTGAAGTAACTAGCAAACTACACTGGTGATGTGATGGACCGGCATGAGCACGGGTAGGCGCGGTTCGACGCCGGGGATGGTCGTGGGGGGAATATTGGCCACATATTCTTCCTGGCTCTCAGACCGACAAAATGTGATGGCGCTATGATATCACAGAGCCTAGCGGGAAACTATTTCTGCACAATGTATTGATGTGTTGTAGGAGTGGCGGTAGAGCAGTCTCTAGAATGCTGGCCTGTCGGGTCAGTAGATGTGTGTTCTAATTCCCATAGAGACGGTCTGATTTCATAGATCCGGGATCCCAAGTCCACCCAAGCTACAGATGGGTGCCAGGAAGTGAAGGCCGCCGGTTTCATATTGACCACGTGACCCGTTGACTGTCTGTACAAACATGGGGCCAGTACCATATATCCGACAGCTTCTAGGCGGGTTGATGGGTTGCTGTTTTATGTGTACATGTGCTGTTGTTGTTGTTGGTGAACATGCTGTTGTTGGTGGTGGTGCTACTGGTGGAGGTAGGGTGGTTGATTTAGTCCTTGTATTTGCTGTATTTGTTGTTGTTATTTTTGTTGTTGTTATTGTTGCTATTTTGTTGTTGTTGTTTTTCTTGTTGTCGTTGTTGTTGGTTTAGTTCCTGTAGTTGCTGCATTTGTTGTTGTTGTAATTGTTGTTGTTGTTGTTGTTGTTGTTGTTGTTGTTGTTGTTGTTGTTGTTGTTGTTGTTGCTGTTGCTGCTGCTGCTGCTGTTGTTGACCCAACGTCGCCTGGGCTTCCACACGTGGGTTCAATGTCATATATTAATAGTGATACTGTACGTGTTCATAAATTGTTTTGTTTGTTTCATATACGTTTTTTTTTTTTTTTCTCGTTTAGACGAAAGTCACAATTTTCTTCTGGCTTCTGTAACATGTCCCAATGTTGGAGCCCTTCTTAACTAGCCTGTTCAAACAGCCCCCCCCCCCCCACCACCCCCAACGGAGCTCAAGCCCTGAACCATCTGACGCTCATCTTCCCCTGATAGTCTCCTCGTGCGTTTCAGGTCTCCCTATATTTCTTCTTGTGATTATGAGACTGACGCGCTAACTACTGCGCTAAGGTACGAACCGTTTATGAACGCAATTTGCATTTCCGCATACCGCGTTCGAAACACAGCTGAGGTCGATGTGAAAGCAGAGCGCCTTGCGCTGGTTTTCATATAATGATATGAGTTCCGGTAGTCCAGAAAACAATTGAAAACGACTAAATGTAAACTTGCCAACAAATCACAATCAGGAAAGGAAATTCTGGGGTTGAATGTGACGCTCTATAAAGGATATGCAACTAACTTTTATGGTTCCTTTTCCACAACTACTTTGATGATCGGTCTAAACATACCCGCAGTTGTCAATACATGGTAATGTGTCTTCTTCTCTGCCCACGATATTCTCAACATTCTTTTTTTTTTTATTGTTATTGTTTATTTTCCGTTAGCTTCCTTTTGAACTTAATCGTAGTCCATACACACTACTCCTAGTAGTGCTGGACTGAGTTTTGCCCGTGGACTAGCTTTCCCTATTACCAGTGTCCCCCGCCATCAGGCAAACCCACTCCGACTTCAGAGGTACTTGTAATTTACGTCCCAAAGTCAAGGACAACAAGTCAACATTTTAGTCCAGCTGTACAGAGGTACTTTTAATTCACGTCCCAAGTCAAGGACAAAAAGTCAACAGTTTAGTTCAACTGACCTGTGTATGGCTTGAACCCGCCTATCTCAGCATCATCATACCGGATGTTTAAAAACAAGCTCTCTTATCAGCTAGGCCATGCTGACCTCCCAACATTATGTTAACAACCACATGTCAACTGCATTGTTTCTTCACCATCGTGTGGAAGGAAGATCAGTGATGTGTTTATTCTATTGAATGTTTTTGAATAGTAGTAGTACTTATTCTCTAAAGGTAAGTTTAGTGTTGTATATATTGTATTAAATGTATAGATTGACATTCCCTAAAGTAAGTTTAGTGATGTGTATATTCTATCGAATGTTTTCAGTGACGTTCCAAAGAACCTCTGTGATGTATAAATTCTGTTTAACGTGTTTCAGTGAGTCTGGGCATCGTTAAAAGAGAAGCTGCGGAGAAGGGAATCTCCTATGAGGAAGCCAAGGTGAGAAAATGAAAGTCACGTGTTGAATGTGTAGCTCTCGACATTAGTGATCCTTCCATACCATTGTATTCCCACTATCTTCTGCATACATGAATAACAGCAGCTACTACTACTACTACTACTACTACTACTACTACTACTACTACTACTACTACTACTACTACTACTACTACTACTACTACTACTACTACTACTACTACTACTGCTGCTGCTGCTGCTGCTGCTGCTGTTGGTGCTGCTGCTGCTGCTTTTAACTCATTTTAATTATCATGTCTTTCTGTTTGCAACAAAATAAAACTGACCTATGTAGATGAATCATTACGGTGAATATGTGTATATTTCAGCTTGAAGGATTTATCTAGTTATTTTACTTTATGTTGTGTGAATTCTGCAGCATGTACCTGACGAGATGCAGCGAAATATGCCAAGCAATAAATCAAGCAATCTATTGTTTGTGTCTTCGTTATTCAAATTCACCACTGGAAAACATTGTTTTGAATGTAAAATGTGACTGGTAAACCATAAACGGGTCAAAAATGCTCGGAATGATTGCGAAATCATGTGAAGAATATGCAACTAATTGTTACAATAATGCAACTGTGTGAGCTGAATGGCCTAGTGTGACATGTGAGCGTTTGTTGCGTGCAGGCCTAGTTCAGATATAAGATGTGAACCGTGTGGGGATTTTACACAGCACTGTTTTACAACCGTGTGATATAAACCCCTCTGGTCCTGTGTCGGCCTCTATTACGATACACAGATGTGTGTAAGCGGGACATGATTGATATAGGCATTGATAATGCACATTGGGAGCAAGTCGCCGCTGAACGTGTTGCATGGAGGGCAAACATTAGAAATGGAATAAAGACAAATGAGAAAATTATTGCAGATAAGTCACACACCGAGCGTGTGAGACGTAAGATGGTGCATGATGGTGGAAATGACCACGTATTCACATGCAACCACTGTGAACGAACATTTACAGCGCCAATTGGCCTTAACAGTCACATTCGCTACCGCCATAGGTAAAAGTTATGCATTTTTTAAGCACAAACTATCGTCTGTCAAGACGGCAAGGTGCCAATGATGAACCTGTGGTAATGGATCGAGCGTCTAGACTTCTCGAACAAGGCCGAAAAACTCAAGTCCGAACTCAAGCTTAGTCCATAAACACTATTTATAGTAGTGATGGACTGAATTTTACGTGAGAATTATCTTCCCTATTAACAGTGTTCCTCGCCATCAGGCAAACCCACTCCGACTTCAGAGGTACTTGTAATTTACGTCCCCTAGTCAAGGACGACAGGTCAACATTTTAGTCCAGCTGTCCGGTGTAGGGGTTGAACCGCTAACCTCAGCATCAGCACACAGGATGTTTGAGAACCACGCGTTCTTACCCATTCGGCCATGCCAATTGTCCACATGAAACTCATTCCTTTTTTTTTCTGTTTTGCAATTGAGAATGCTCTATGGAATTGTCTGTCTCATCCCACAGACCGACTTTGTCAACCAGCGATCCCCAATGGGGCGTCTGATCCCAGTCCAGGAAGTGGTTGACCTGGTTGTCTTTCTGAGCTCGAACTCGGCTTCTTGTATCAGTGGCAGCCCCATCCCGATCGACGCAGCCAACATGGCCAGATAAACACGCCAACCGCTCAAAGAAGGCCACTTTACAGAACCATATTATTAAGCTTGTTGCAATATTAACGTTTCCGTTAGTTGGAACAGTATAGTTAGTTATATAGCAAACAATTTGTTGTATTGTATTTAGCCAATAGTTCGCAAAATTAAACAAATAATAAATGAACATTTGATGGCATGTAAACACCATAATTACGGATAAAACGACATCAGACGCCATGCGTTGGGAATGTCTTTATTCAATGTTATGTACTTCTCAAAATAAAGCGTTTATTGTGAAAATCGATCCGTATTTCAATCATTATTTCACTCACATATTTCAGTCACAAAGTTCAGTTACGTATTTCAGTCATTATTTCGGTTACATATTTGAGTCACATATGTCAGTCGCATATTTCAGTCACATATTTCAGTTTTATACCTCAGTCATTATTTCGATCACATATTTCAGTCACATATTTCAGTTATATATCTCAGTCATTATTTCGATTACATATTTCAGTCGCATATTTCAGTCATAAATCTCAGTCATTATCTCGATCACATATTTCAGTCACATATGTCAGTGACATATTTCTGTCAAAAATTTTATGCCAAAGATTTGTGGGCATGTTATGAGGAGAAATGAATTCGAGAAATTGGTGACAACTGGCAAGATCGAAGGGAGGAGACCAAAGGGACGACCAAGAATTAAATACCTGGATGGCTTGGCCACATGGCATGGTCGAGACAGAAACACGGAGCTGATCCACGACTCTGGTGATCGAGTGAGATGACAAAACATGACCGCCCACGCTTATCGGCATGGTACATGATGGATGGATGCATTTCAGTCGCATATTTCAGTCACATATTGCAGTCACTCATATCAGTCACATATTTTAGTCACATATTTCAGTCACATATTTGGTTCACATATTTCAATCGCATATTTCAGTCACATATTGCACTCGCTTATATCAGTCATATATTTCAATCACATATTTCAGACACATATTTCAGTCACATATGTCAGTCACATATTTCAGTCAAATATTTCAGTCACATAATTCAGTGGCATATTTCAGTGACATATTTTAGACACATATTTAAGTCACATATCTCAGTCACATATTTCAGTCACATATTTCAGTCACATATTTCTGTCACTTCAGTTACATATTTCAATCACATATTTCTGTCACATATTTCAGTCACATATTTCAGTCACATATTTCAGTTACATATTTCTGTCACATATTTCAGTTACATATTTCAATCATATACGTCAGTTATATATTGTAGTCACATATTTCAGTCATATATTTCATTCACATATTTCAGTCACATATCGCAGTCATGTATATCAGTCACATACGTCAGTCACATATTTAAATCACATATTTCAGTCACATATTTCAATCATTATTTCGATCACATATTTCACTCACATAATTCAGTCATATATTTTGTTCACATAATTCTGTCACATATCGCAGTCACTTATATCAGTCCCATATTTCAATCACATATTTCAGTCACATTTTTCAGTCACATATTTCAATAGCATATTTCAGTCACATAACTCAGTCACATATTTCAGGCACATATTTAAGTCATATATCTCAGTCATTATTTCAGACACATATTTCAGTCACATATGTCAGTCATTATTTCAGTCACATATTTCGATCACATATTGCAGTCACATATTTCAGTCACATATTGCAGTCACATATTTCAGTCACATATTTCAGTCACATATTTCAGTCATATATGTCAGTTATATATTTCAGTCACATATTTCAGTCACATATTTCAGTCACATATTTCGGTCACATATTTCGGTCACATATTTCAATCATATATGTCAGTTATATATTGCAGTCACATATTTCAGACACATATTTCACATATTTCAGTCACTTATATCAGTCACATATTTCAGTCACATGTTTCAGTTACATATTTCAGTCACATATTTAATTCACATATCACAGTCACTTATATAAGTCACATAATTCATTCACATATTTCAGTCATATATTTCAGTCACATATTTCAGTCACATATCGCAGTCACATTTATCAGTGACATATTTCAGTCACATCTCGCAATCACTTATATCAGTCACATATTTCAGTCACATATTTCAGTAATATATGTCAGTTATATATTTTAGTCATATATCTCAGTCATTATTTCAGTCACATATTTCGATCACATATTGCAGTCACATATATCAGTGACATATTTCAGTCACATATTTCAGTAACGTATTGCAGTCACATATCTCAGTCACATGTTCAGTCATTATTTCGGGAACATATCTGAGTCATATATCTCAGTCACATATCTCAGTCACATATTTCAGTCACATATTTCAACATAGACTTTCCGTTCAGAAAACAATGACAAAATCCATCCATCTATCATGTGCCCTGCCGGAAAGCGTGGGTGGTCATGATGCACCATTTCACTCTATCACCAGAGTCGTGGATCAGCTCAGTGTTCCTATCTCGTAAATTTGACTAGAAAATCAACCTGAAAACGAAATGTGTTGGGAACATAACATGAAAATTAGCACAAGTAAAAGAGAGGTAATGACTATTATCACGATGTTCTTAATGATAAGTGTGTGATATGGTCGTTGTCTAGGTAACGATGCTCCTGGTGTGTCAATTGAGCTATCTAACTGTTTCACAATATAACTCACCCCCGCAGTGCACATTCACCAGTCAGTGAACAAGATTGAGTTGGCGCACATAATCTTTAATGCAGACTGAACACGGACACAGATAACATATTTATATATCCAGAAACCAATATAATCCACAGAATATATATATCCTCCTCACAATTTAACACGTACACATCACTGCCTTCTCAAAGGCCTGCTTCATCTCAAATCCACAAAACAGTTAATCCAGCTACTATCCACCGCTGGACCTCACACAATACACCCACACACTGGGTATAGCCTCCACTAACTATTCAACCCACTCTGGGTCCAGGCCTCCATTAACTATCCAACCCCCACTGGGTTTTAGGCCTGCATTCACAACTGTGAGAACAACACAACCCACGATCTGCCCCGCAGTCAGTCTAAGCTCCCACTTATTAGCCCACCGATCCGCTCGGCGCCAAAACATCAACTGTCTTGAAGTCTCCTGACTTCACACAAACTAAACTGTCGTTCACCCCATCCCCCCTAGGGGTCTGCTCACACCCGCACCATTATTTTTCATGGCCGGTTATTTTTCTCGTAGTCTCGCTACTGGGGTCACTCACCTCAATGTCAATGACCCAGGCATGTGTCATTACCCCCTCTTAAAAGAAAACTCCGTTTTCAAAAGTTGGGAGCATAATACTTATGAACCAGACATAATGCTGGGTAGCCCTAAGTAAGACTACATTTCACTCTAGCTACCACACTAAATAATACATCGAATGCTCATAGTACACTCCCCTATTCCCCACACATCAATACCAACAACTTTCCATCTTGTGTACCAATACATGACTAGTATTTCACATAATAATAATAACAAACATATAATAGGGAACATAATATCTGTGTACCTGCAAGACTACTAACATCCTCAAGAAGACACAACCTATTTGTGTCCCGACCCTGTATCAGGTGGTTCTTTTCTTGCATCAAACCTCCATCTATTTCTGTCGACGATGTATCTACCTTTCTTGTACCCATTCCTCATGGTGCCCATATATTTACTACATCTGTATGCTATCCCTAACCCTGGGTCAGTGATGTCGCGAACACTCTTTTGGCCTGACTCAACTCTCCTATCTGCATGTTGCACCGTTACACTGGAGTCTCTGTTTAGTCTGAACTCTTTATTCAATTTTGGCCCATATCCCTGGCACCTTGCTCTCTGCTGCATACGCATTACACCTATGTGCCCTGCACATGCACTATCCTGAGCTGTTCTAGTATCTCGGTCTCTACGTGCTAAGGGTACTACTATTTGCCCACGTGCAGTTCCGCCATCTGAAAACCGGCGAGTGAGAACATTGTTCTTCCTCTCGCAGCACCATCTACCCTTCTTTGACTGCCTATGTTCTACTCTACTACCCCATTGGAAACATTTGTCCAGAGTAGTATCTTGTCACTGGGATTCCCTTCTCACCTGCTCAACTGTACTACCCTTTTTCTCAGTCCCTATGTCTACTTCAAGTGCCTCTTCTACTTCAGCTATACTCTCTAATCTAGGTTTTCTTTTGGTAACTACCTCGTTACTGCTTAAACTATGTTTCTGGTCCCAATAAGCTACTTCCTCTTCTGTACAATCTTTTACTCCTGGCACATTTCCGATGATCAGATCCGCCACTGGTGAGTCTAGCACACACGTTGTCACTCTTCCTGTGATGTATGGTGTTTTCACTGTTATTACGGCTAATGGGTAGAATTCTACTGCCCCCTTAAATGTTATGCATCTAATATTTTTGCCTGTGTACTCTGAGGGATCTACTAAACTTTTCCTCACTCCGATAGACGTACATCCGGAATCCCTAATTGTTAACGCTGGCCTATCATTAACGACTCCATGGTGCCGCTTCAGACTTCCTCCTTTATGCACTGCTGATCCTGCTTTCACTGTGTGACCACATATTAAGACTGGCTGACCGTCTTTTTTCAAATAGAGGTTTGCATCCACAACAATTCTCGTTGTTAAGAGTCTCAATTACTTGTGCTGCATTAGAGTGCTCTGTTTTTCACATCGTACACTCATAGCTCACATGCCCTGTCCCGCCACATTTGAAGCAAATAATGTCCTTCCTATTATTTGTTGGCCCACTGGTTGGTTGCACGTCACACTGTGCTGTCTTGTGTCTTCAGCTCCCACAATTCCAACATCCGGCATAACTATTTGGACGTCTCTGGAAATTCCGCTTTTATATGGGTACCGTCCTACTCTACCAACATGGTTGCCACGGAAACCATTATCTTAAGGTTCTTGCTGCTCACCTTTCTGTGCTGAATCCACACTTTTCGCCCTTGGTCTGATAACTGGATTCTGGTCCTGTTTAGTGTTGGCTGCACAGACTATTTCCTCACTCATTTGTCTACCAATAGAACTGTTAGGATGTGCAGTCATGTAATTTTGCCCTAACTGTGACATTGTGTCTATGTCCTTTGGCTTACGTTCTTCAAAGAAAGCCACTAAGTTTGTATTGCATGATGATAAAACCTTGTCTCTTAACACTAAATCCACTAATTTATTAAAATCTTTCCCTACTTCTGCAAGCTCCATCCATTTGTTAAATGTGTTCTTTACTGTGTTAACAAAATCTGTGAAATCTTGATTTGTCTCTGGCCCTAATTGTCCAAACTTTGTTCTATATCCATGTTCAGTGAGTAAGCAAACGTTGACGCAAAATAGTGTAGTTGTTTCTTTCTTCCACAGGTAAATTAAACATGGTATCTAGGGCTTTACTCGTCAGAAACTCGCCTAGCCGCATCGCATATTCTTCTTCTGGGATGCCTAAAGTTTTCGCAGATGCTTGAAATCTGTCAAGATACGATTCAAGGTTGTCTCGGTCCGTAAAATATGGCAGGTTTAGTCGCTGTGACGACTGCGAAGGTCTTCTGCCTTCCTCAATTTTACCCTTCGATGATATTTCTAATTTTTTTAGCTCAATTTCAGCTTCCCTCTTGAGCTTTTCTTTCTCAATTTCTATTTTCATTTCTCTCTCTCTCTCTCTCTCTCTCTCTCTCTCTCTCTCTCTCTCTCTCTCTCTCTCTCTCTCTCTCTCTCTCTCTCTCTCTCTCTCTCTCTCTCTCTCTCTCTCCTGGAGACGCTTGTTTTCCATTTCAGCTAACTTTACTTCCTGTAGGTGTTTTTGTTGTTCCATTTCTAGTTTCAATTGTGTCTCTTTCTCTTCCTGTAGTCGCTTGTTTTCCATTTCAGCTAACTTTACTTGTGTCTCTCTCTCTCTCTCTTCCTGTAGACGCTTGGCTTCAGCTACCTTTTCTTCCTGTAGGCGTTTTGCCTCGCGTTCATTATGCCTCTCCTCTCTTTCCCATTGCTGAACTTCTTTCAATTTTGCTTCTGCAAACTCCTGTAACTCTTTACCCTTCAGGCCTATTCGTTCACCTGCTTCTATGTATTCCATTAAAGTAGGCATCTTGTACTTGTGGACACGTTGCTGTCTGTCAGCCAACTATAAATGTAAAGACTCTGCTGCTAGTCTTTGTGTACTTTCCCAAAGTACACCACCACTTGCTGTGTACGTAAATTCGTAGTACTAATAATATCACTCTGTACTCACCCAGTCACTCTACAAGCACTAGGTAGTGAGGGGGGAATATTACCTATACTCCCTCGTATATATCCCAAATCGCTGTAGAAAATTTCTGGAAATATTGTTAAACATACATATAAATACATATACAAAGGAATGAATGATCCACACTAAGTGATTTCTATAAACGCTAGACGCACAAGCTGAGTACACAAAGACGGTGATCACAAAGAAATAAACCACAGTAACATCTACAAGCTTGTGTGAAACGACCACAGTGCTCGTAACATATGTAAACGGACAAAGACCACTAGACAGTAGATATGACGAAAGATCACAATAATACCTGTATCCGAAGAACCAAATGTCATATGTAAATATAACGAAAAGAAAGAAAAAAAATATATCCTCAAAATATACACAGATCTGACGTTAGACACAAAAAGGCACGGTATATTATACAGGACCGACACTGCGTCACTGCAGAACTCAACAAACCGACCTTTCGATTTAATTCCCAGAAAATATATGGTGCACGTAAGAAAATAAATATTTGCCCTGTCTCTCGACCTTCGCGAAACAACACAAAAATCCCCTACTCCTGACAAACACCGGACCACACACAAGTAATTTCGTAACAACCGAAAACAATATCTAAGACGATGAGAGCAACCAAAAATGTCCAAATGATTGGCCGACAAATCTGTGCTTATTAATCCGTCGCCAAAAGTTCTTATTTTGCTGTTAATAGTTTTTCACAATAGGATGGAAGTGTCTGCTGGTTACAATACCGAAATGTCTACGACGCTAAATTCCAAAACGACTTGTTGTTTTGTTGAGTGGTTACTTAATTTCGCGTTGTGATCACAAGTTCCAACTGTCGGAAACGTTGAAGGTGATAGTAATTGTCCAAAATGTCCTGCCTCGACACAGTCTGTAACGTTTTTGTACCCTGCTTGCAAAGCTGGCACGTGATAGTGATGGCACGGATTCAAGCCCGAAAGTTAAAAATTGGCAACGAATCCCCAGCACTTTAAATCCGTATAATCAGTCCTTTGTGGCAAATAAATGTGAGCATTCTTGTGGTGACGGCGCTTGATTATCTATTGTCGCATGTTTGCTTAGTGATGTGATGACGACAGTAGAACAGTTCAACAAAGACGAAACATAAAGTCTGGTTTTCGATCAAAACAATTTGTTTTGTTCCTCACCCGCGATTCACTTTCACGGTGACATGAGTCATCTTACAACAACAGGCTGTGGAAATTTCCTGAGTACCTTTACTCCCTATCCACCCCCGCCTCACAATGTCATCTCAATTTCTCTTTATCACAACTACTACACACTGACACTGGCCGCGAACAAAGTAATGTCCGGAAATTTTCCGTTATCCACAAAGACACCTGTCCTGCCCCAACACAGCTGTGGTAGGGGTACTGTCACTACCCCGTCTGTTATTTTTATCGTTCATAAATTCAGTGTTCCCACACACTAGACTGAATACCTCCTGGGCAAAACAAAATTCCCCAACATTCTTGGTCAATTCGCCTCACCCGTCCTGCGACCACACCGTGCGATTGCCTTGCCACACACACGAACTGTCAATATCTTTGATTTCTTTAATCCTGTCTTTATCTCCGACAGCGATACTGTCCGCTGTTTGTGACTAGTGACTAGTCCGTCACCGTACACTCTCCCTGCGCGTGTCTTCTCAACGCGCGCTGGCAGTTTTTCTTCAATGTGACGTCCACCTGTGGCGGCCTGTCGTGCCCCTGTCCCTACACACACGCACGCTGACCTCGCCACCCTCTGGACTGACCAATGGTTTTTCCGTGCCCCGTCTGCCAGCCTGAGCATTCACTCTCGTCTGTCTGTGTTAATTATCTGGCGCACACACCAAAGAGTTCACATTAATCTCTTGAAGCAATAATATCCAAATTGTCAAGGGTTTCTTTGTTTATTAGATCGAACGTAGTCACCAGATAATAACTCCACTATAAGCGACAAACCCACCGATATCTCAATATATCCCCGTCGTCCTTGGCCGAATGTAACTGTCAGAAAATCTTTACTAAGCGACGAGCTCCTAAATATCTCAGATTGACAACAATGTCTATCTTGTTCATGACCAGACAAAGCCTCCCAGATAATATTGTTCTTGACCGGAGATCCCTCAGATAAAATCACGATGTTCTTAATGATAAGTGCGTGATATGGTCGTTGTCTAGGTAACGATGCTCCTGGTGTGTCAATTGAGCTATCTAACTGTCTCACAATATAACTCACCCCCGCAGTGCACATTCACCAGTCAGTGAACAAGATTGAGTTGGCGCACATAATCTTTAATGCAGACTGAACACGGACACAGATAACATCTTTATATATCCAGAAACCAATATAATCCATAGAATATATATATCCTCCTCACAATTTAACACGTACACATCACTGCCTTCTCAAAGGCCTGCTTCATCTCAAATCCACAAGACAGTTAATCCAGCTACTATCCACCGCTGGACCTCACACAATACACCCACACACTGGGTCTAGCCTCCACTAACTATTCAGCCCACTCTGGGTTCAGGCCTCCATTAACTATCCAACCCCCACTGGGTTTTAGGCCTGCATTCACAACTGGGAGAACAACACAACCCACGATCTGACCCGCAGTCATTCTAAGCTCTTATTAGCCCACCGATCCGCTCGGCGCCAAAACATCAACTGTCTTGAAGTCCCCTGACTTCACACAAACTAAACTGTCCTTCACCCCCATCCACCCCCCCCCCCAAGGGGTCTGCTCACACACGCAAAATTATTTTTCGTGGCTGGTTGTTTTTCTCGTAGTCTCGCTACTGGGGTCACTCACCTCAATGTCAATGACCCAGGCATATGTCAACTATAACTAAAGAAGAAAAAATAACAACAGTTCATCTAAACGAATCATCCCCTGAAAAAAAGTAAAGAGTTTCATGTACCTAGGGAGTATAATATCATCAAATGGCAGATCAGAAGACGAGATCGAAAATAGATGCAATGAGGCCAACTCAATGGCCAGATGGCACCAATACTAAAGAACAAACATGTATCAATAACCACTAAGAAAGCACTTTACAGCACAATCTTTCTACCAACTCTATTTTACCAATGCCAAACGTGGACAATGACAGAAACAGAAAAGAAAAATCACAACAACAGAAATGAGATTCCTGAGAAGAATACTCAAAGTATCAAGAAGAGATACGACCAGCCCCCCCCCCCCCCGCCCAACAAATGCTCAATCCGTGGCCAGTTCCCCCGCCCAACAAATGTTCAATCCGTGGCCATTTCCCCTCCCCTCCCTTCCCCTCGGCCCAACAAATGCTCAATCCGTGGCCAGTTTCCCCGCCCAACAAATGCTCAATCCGTGGCCAGTTTCCCTGCCCAACAAATGCTCAATCCGTGGCCATTTCCCCTCCCCTCTCCTCCCCTCGGCCCAACAAATGCTCAATCCGTGGCCAATTCCCCCAGCCAAACAAATACTCGATCCGTAGCCAGTTCCCCTGCCCAACAAATGCTCGATCCATGGCCAGTTCACCTGCCCAACAAATGCTCGATCTGTGGCCATTCCCCCAGCCCAACAAATGCTCGATCCGTGGCCATTTCCCTTCCCCTCCCCTACCCTCGGCCCAACAAATGCTGGATCCGTGGCCAGTTCCCCGCCCAGGATGTGCATGCCCAAGACGTCCTCAGTCTTCTGTGCCCATCTTCATGCTGGTCGGCCCCCGCCTCTTCTTCCAGAATCCATAACCGCCATCATTTTTCATTGCCAGCCTCTGTGACATTTGATACGGCCAGAGTATCATCAATGTTCCCATCCTTATTTTACTTCTTGGGCCAAATAGCAGAACTTTACACAGTAGCACCCCTGGGCTTACTGCCGCCATCTCTACGACTCTATCCTCCTCTACCATCTGTCTCTTTCGTAGCACACGTCAAAGATCTCCCTGCACTGGGGGTCTCGCCACCAGGCTGTTGTGATTCTCCTTCGGATGTCGTGTTGAGTGTCTTGGGTTGCATGATGTCCTAGTTTAAGAGCAAACTTTAAATGTTGCACGTCCTTTGCAAGACAGCACACCGGAAGATTACGAGCCAGTATTCTTAACCATTCGGTTATGTTGACCTCTGAGAACATAAATGAACAAAAAAATTGAAACTTAGTTGCATTCCTTTACAGGACGCTCCAATCGACCCTAGCATGTTGTGACTGCTGGTGATTCACAGGCAACTTTACTTTTAAAAGTTTGTCATTGCTTTCTGAACTACTCATACCACTGTAAAACATCAACACAAAGCGGTCTGCTTTCAAATCGCCTGCAGGTGACTTTGAACCCCGGATGCGGGATTTCGAATCGCATTTGCTATCCCTAGGCCAGAGACGCCAGAGAGAACACAGTAGAGACTATAAAATTGGAACTCTGCAATCACGTGGCAACTCCAGTCTGCCGTCTCAACACGAGAACAGAGCCTCGCTGATGGGTCAGACAGGCGAGCCAGCACAACGGTCTCATGTGTTTACTTGTGTGATATATGCTTGGTCACTTCCGGCTGCCGGTCTCTCTGGCTGAGGGGTTACACCACTCTCTCCGTAATCCCGTTTATCCACGTAGGGTCTCGCAGCGAGGCGAGAATTGGAAGCTGTTCGACCCGCGCTCGTGACTTGCGGGATAATGAGCCGGCCGCTCAGAAAGCAATGGCAAACTACTGAGCGTAATCTTGCCAAGAAATCAACATACAGCTGAAAGATGCTGATGTTGACAGCGATGTCCTGTAAAGAATATGCGAAACATTTTTTTCACTTCCCGCTCCGTAGTGAAGACGTTACGAACACAGTTCGTAATCTCGAATACCGCGATCGAAACATGGCTGCGGGCGATTTGGAAGCAGACCGCTTTGCGCTTGGTTTTCTTTATAAACTGGTATGGGTGACGGTCGTTCAGAAAGCAATGGCATATTGCCAAGAGATACAAACTGCCAAAAATTGCTGGGGTTGACTTCGACGTCCTGTAAAGGATATGCAACTATTTTTTTTTTCTTTGTCACTGCACATTTCCGAGACGTGTTGCGCCAGAGAAATAGTTGGGCCCGAACTCTGTCCATATTCCATAGCTTTAGGTTTAGGTGGAAAAAACAAAGAGAAGTTAAGGATATTTTCCACTAGAATGCCGGATTCTCCTTCGGGAGACCCGGGTTCGAATCCTCAGTAAGGTCTGGATTTGTTTTTTTGGTCGGAACAAAAAAAAAAAAAACCTAACCTGCACAGTTCGCGGTGACTGCACTAGCCAGGCGGCCTTAATTCCTCAGGCTCAAAGACCCACCTGCTATACACCGCAAGGTACTATATTGGCAGTAAATAATAGTTGACAGTGACAGAAGAATCTACTCGCTATAGCTTATTTATGTAGAATTTTTTCGTTATAGCTCAGTTATGCAGAATCTATTCGTCATAGCTCACTTATGTAGAATCTGTTCGTTATAGTTCACTTATGTAGAATTTGTTCGTTATAGCTCACTTTCATAGAATCTGTTCCTTATAGCACACGTATGTAGAATCTGTTCTTTATAGCTAACTTATGTAGAATCTGTTCGTTATAGCTCAGTTATACAGATTGTTCGTGGTAGCTATCTTTCATATAATCTGTTAGTTATGGCTCACGTATGTAGAATCTGTTCGTTATAGCTCACTTTGTAGAATCTGGTTAGTTATAGCTCACTTTCATAGAAACTGTTCGTTATGGCTCACGTATGTAGAATCTGTTCGTTATGGCTCACTATGTATAATCTGGTCGCTATAGTTCAGTTATATAGAATATCTTTAAACACCCGTTTCGGCCAAAGCTTCATTGCATTATTCAATAATTCAGTTCACAAGATATATAAATTTGCAGTGCAAGTCAGCATGGCCGAATGGATAAGAACGCGTGTTCTTAAACATCCGTTGTGCTTATGCCGAGGTTAGTGGTTCAACCCCTATACCGGACAGCTGGGCTAAAATTTTGATCTGTCGTCCTTGACTTGGGGACGTAAATTACAAGTACCTCTGAAGTCGGAGTGGGTTCGTCTGATTGCGAAAGACACTGTTAATAGGGAAAGCTAATCCACACGCGCGCCGGGCTCCATGGCGTAGGTGTTAGCGACTTTCTCCGTAATCCCGTATACTCTCGTAAGTAACGTGACTAGCGCGAGAATCGGAGGCGGTTCTAGCTGCGTCAGTAACTTACGGGGTATGTTATACGGTCGCCCAGAAAGCAATGGCAAACTACTGAGCGTAATCTTGCCAAGAAATCAACAATCAGCTGAAAGATGCTGATGTTGGCAGCGATGTCCTATAAAAAGGATATGCGAACAAACAAACAAAATCCACACGCAGAATTCAGTAAATCACTTCTATAAATATTGTGTATGGACTACGCTTGAGTTCTAAGCGAGCGAGCGCAAAAAAAAAAAAAAAAAAAAAAAAAAAAAAAAAAAAACTGCAATATGCACCAGACGAGATGCAGCGAGACATACCAAGCAAGAAATCAGCACTATTTTATTAATGGCGTCTATGCTTGTATTACAACAACCTGGAGTACAACGAAAGGAGACGAATCCTTGTTACAAACCTTTGAGAACAAAATTTTAAGACGCATCTTTGGACCCATTAGGGATACACAAAGTGGAGAGTGGAAAAGAAGAAGTAACAAAGACATTTATGATCTGTTTAAGTCCCCGCTAATCACTGGTATCATGAAGGCTAATAGAATACAATGGCTGGGGCATATAGAAAGAATGGAAGATAATAGGGAAACAAAACTCGCTTACACTCAGGAAATAAATGACCGTAGACCCCGAGGTAGACCAAGAAGACGGTGGAGAGATAATACATATACAGACCTACAAGCACTTGGAATCAATGACTGGCAAGAGAAGGTCCAACAGAGAGACGAATGGAGACGGATTGTATCTGCAGCAAAGAACCTCAATGGCTCGGAACGCTGAAGAAGAAGAAGAAGAAGATGTCTGTATTCACCAAGGGAATGCATCGTTTAGACTTTAGACAATAGTCGTTATAGCTCACGCGAGCAGAATTGACTCGTTATGACTCACTTATGGAGAATATTTCACTGTGTCTTTGCGACATCTCATCCTAGCCATTTGTTTATTGTATATACCCATATAGCCACTCTCCGTGTCGAAGGCGTTACGGACGCGATTCGTAATCCCGTATACCCGGGTTTCGAAACACAGCGATGCTGGTTTTTTTTCGAAAAAGGTATAGGTGCCGGTCGTTCAGATAGCAATGGCAAACTTGCCATGTGGCGTCGGAGGCAAGAGTCAATGATTTAGAATTGGATACAAAAATTGTGGTAGACAAATAAAGAGAGTCACCGAGAGGCGCATGAATACAAATGTTGCTATATGACGTCACAGGGGAACTAGGTTACCATAGTCAGTGAAGTTTGAAAACATTCAGGGAGAAGGACGCAAAAAGTGACACCACCAACTTATCAACATCGATAGCCGAATGAAAGAAGTTATGGGCAGGACATTTGATACTACAGCAAGAGAAGGAAACAAGGGCACAATGGGCAGTAATGCGGACGATTGACAGAAGCACGTTTTAGCAGAGAACAGGAGAAAGGGGATGGCGTCATGATGTGCCGGTTGAAAGTCAGCTGGGAGTCATGGAACCAGCCACATGCCAAGTAAAGTAAGTTCAATGGTTAGGGATCAGGAAAGCAATAGAATCACAGCGCGATGAACAGAGAAATATTGATTCGTCATTTATTTAAATATTAGAATGCTTTCAGGCTCGGCAGCGAAGATGGAACATTTGCACATAAGAACTTATTATTATATATGTTGACTGTCCCTCCCATTAACATGGGAACAGTCATGGATTAGCTTGTACGACTGATTACCATTAATAAAGGTTATTAACGTGGAACATCATCGTTGCTGCGATCATTTCCGTTGAGGTTGATTTGGTTCCCGTTAATCTGCTACTTTGTTATTGCTTAGACAGCGAGTAGAATTCAGGACACAAACAGCACAGGACACCAAACAAACATCTTAGCAAACTACTGAACGTAAAACTTGCCCAGGAATCATGAACAGCCAAAATGCTGGACTTCACTTCCTGTGAAGGACATGCAACTAAATATTATTTTTTATGTATCCATAACTTGCTGCGTTCGTTATGTGTAGACATTTATATAAAACCAGGTTCAGTTTCCAGTCAAGCAATACAAATGAACGATATTATGACCGAGAAAGGAGGTCAGCATGGCTGAATGGATAATAGCGTATGCTTTTTAAAATTCCTGTACTAATGCCGAGGTAGTAGGTTCAAACCCTACACCTGTCAATTGAACTAAAATGTTGACTTCTCGTCCTTGATTAGGAGACGTAAATTTACAACTACCTCAGAAGTCGGAGTGGATTCGCCTATTGGCGAGGGACACTGGTAATAGGGAAAGCTAATCCACAGGCAGAGCAGTCCAGTGTCCTAGAAGAAGCAGCATGTGTATGGACTACGTTTGAGTTCAAAACCAGCGGAAAACAATAATGCCGAGAAAATTGTCAATTGCTTAATCATGAACTTTTCTTGTGTTTAAGACAATACATTTTTTTTCTTAAAAAATTGCGCATTAAATCACCAGATAGATATGATTTTAAAGATAAAACTGAAAAGATAAATTTTAAGGAGGGCAAAAAACTATAAATCTCAGACCATAAGGTATGTTCACGTGACGTTGTCTGTGACCGCCAGATTTCTTACTGTCAGGTTGCACGCTCCAGGGTAAGTCTTGTACTGCTTACGTGTTGTGAGACCTAAGAGATGTATGTCTTTTTTCCACTCATGTTTTTGTGTTAGTTACGGGTTGGTGAATAAATTGGAGATGTGGTTTTTAGAAGAATATTGTTGACAGAAGAAAATTGGCAGTTCCAGGAGCTGCTAGATTACTCATCGAAACCACACGTAAATTAAAATCAAAATAACATTTAAAGTACGGTATACGGTTTTCATGTGTTTCTTTCTAGAACTTGCTCATTTTGTTTTCTGTCCGTAATATTCTTTTCATTATCTCCAGAAACCATATTTCCACTGCCATTAGTCGTTTTTAGCCTGTCTGCCCATTGTCCACGTTTCACATTCATTCAAAATTACAGGTTCTATATAACACTTCACTCTCTTTCTCGTTGCATTTGACATCTTTTTATTAGTCAGCATGTTTTCCATCTTGCAAAAAGCAACATAGCGATTTGGCATCTGTTTCGGCATTAAGTTGGTGATAATGTTTGCGTGTTCACAATCAATGCGGTTTGAGAGCAGTCTGGTTTCCTATGTTCCGAGATCTTCAGAGGGAGGAACAGCATGTATTTCTGCTTGTTGATGCTGGTGGATTCTAGTTTATTAATCAGCAAATCAGTTAAGTGTGTGTGGATATTAATTAAGTTAGTTCCATGTCCTTACAGGATTTCGCAGTCAACCCCAGCATATTTGGTTGTTTGGGATTTACTAGACAAATTTACGTTCAGTAGTTTGCTATTAGCCGGCTTCGTGGCTTAGAGGTTATGACTTTTCTCCGTAATCTCGTATACTCTCCTCAGTAACGTGATGACAGTGAGAATCAGCAGTGGTTCGAATCGCATCGGTAACTTACGGGGTATGTGAGCCGGCCGCTCAGAAAGCAATGGCAAACTACTGAGCGTAATCTTGCCAAGAGATCAACATACAGCTGAAAGATGCTGGTGTTGACAGCGATGTCCTGTAAAGGATATGAAAAAAAAAAAAAGTTTGCTATTGCTTGCTGGACTAATAAATAAATGAAAACTAGCTCGAGACGATTAGCTGTCAAATCGCCGGCAGCTGTGTTTCGAGTGCGGCATACGGGTTTTCGAGTCGCGTAAAACAGTTTCCCGAATCCACGTAAGATGTTTTAAAGTAGTCTCATAGCAGATAAAGCTGTTGGAGAGTGAAGTTTTTTTTTTTTTTTTGCTCTCGCTCGCTTTGAACTTAACGTAGTCCATACACACTATTCATATCTTAGGTGAAAAAAATGAAAATAATTGGATGAAAATAATTGCATTTTTTCATCCTGTTGTTCTTCTCGTCCTGTCGTCACCTTTTGATGTAGTCAAAGGAGATCTCCATGACTATATGTTGTGTTTGTGAATGTGTTTGTTTGCTGATGACGTCCTGTTTGTGTCGTAAATCTGTTATGTAAAGCTGCATTACTTTGTGTCATTTTATATTGTTTACATTTTCACAGCTTTACCGCAGTTCCACCCAATTTCATTCATTCAGTAGCATGTCCTTTGCAGAACCTCGCTCCCATAACAACCTTCCGGAAAACCTCTCGGTCATAAGCAAGATGTCCCGCGTCCGATACACCCATCTTCTCTTTGGCCTTCCGCCTCCTCTCTTCCCAGGCTTATAATCCCCCATTATTGTTCTCGCCAAACTTTCGTGACGTTTTAAGTGACCAAAATATTTAAATTTCTTTTGTTTTATCGTCTTTAATAGCCAACCTTCTTCAATATTCAGCTCTTGAAGTATGGATGCATTTGTTTTTTTTTTCTTTATCCAAAGATAGTCTTAGAATTCGGCTATAACATTTATATTCAAAGGCATTTATGCGCTGTTCAGCTTGTTTAGTAAGTGTCCAGGTCTCACAGGCGTATGTTGCAATGGGAAAGATGCATACTCTTAAAAATCCAATTGTTGTAGTTGTATATGTCCCAATCCACAATTTATTCAGATGTTTTAGTCTTTGAAGAGCAATAGATATTCGTCTTTTAATTTCTTTCATTGCGTCACCATTGTTAGTAATCAATGACGCAAGAATTTTTTGTTTTTGCCGATATTAAGCTTGATCTCCATCTTCTTTGTATTAAACTATAATCTATCTGGTTTTAGGTAGTACTGTCCTGGTAGTTCCACGTGAAAAGTCTTCTTGGGAGTTGCTTAAAACGTCTGTTGGCTATCGTTAAATCATTTTCTGTGCGAAATTCAATTAATTTGTCACATGCATCATTTCTATTTCCCAATCAATGTTTTACTAAAACAGTACTGCCAAAATAAAACAAAAATTTAAAAAAACTCGACGTAATCATGCGACACGTGGCAGAGAACAGAACACCTCAACTCCTCCCTTGCTTAACAGCATTTAAACGTAGATAATATAATAGCCTGCTCCGTGGCGATGGAGTTATGAATGTAAATCATAATCCCACATACCGCGTTCGAAACACAGCTGCGGGAGACATGGAACCAGCCCGCCTTGTGTTGGTTTTTATACAACGGTATGAATGCCGCACGTTCAGAAAGCAATGGCAAACAACTGAACTTTGAACTTTGTAGATGTAATAACTTGACATTTCCTTTCAGACTCCACGATGAAGAACCTATATGTATACAACATACGCACCTGTATTATTGTTTTGTTGGAAGAAATCTAAACGTATTAACTTCACTCTTCCTCCTAGACTCCACGATGAAGAACCTATTTGTCTGCAGCATTCTTGTGGCAGTGGTCGCTGTTCTGTCTACAGACGCCATGTCCCTCTCAGATATCGAATCTGAACTGGAAGCCTTCCAAGTGCAGGTCAGGAGACGAAATATCATCGACAAAGTCTCTTACATCCAGGATATGCTGGACACCTTTGTTGCCTCCGTGGTCAACGGAACCCCTCTACCAGACGAGCTGAAGGCCCTGGGAGCAGACACCGACCCTCAGAATTTTGTTATGAAGGTCATCCTCATGGCTGCCAGTAACTTGTCCAAGAAGAGAGATCTCTTAAGCGTTTCCAAGGTCATTTAAAGCGTCAGCGGTGCTCACAGACAACATGTCCTCTAGCCTTTTGACCTGGCCAAGACTTGCATACAATTAAAACACTATATTTCAATCTCTATGGTGACTGAGAAGAGGGTGTGTATATGTATGCGTGCGTGTGTGTATATGCGTGTGTGTGTGTGCGCTCGCGCGTGTGTGTGTGTTCGCGTGTATGTGTGTTCGCGTGTATGTGTGTCTTCCTTTTAAGAAACGTTTTGTTTCGATGTGTCTTGGATATAGCTTGGAATTATTCGCTATATATTCAGGTATAGTTTCTGTATAGTTTCAGAATATATAGTTCTGTATGGTTTCTTTTTTTTTTTTGTCGTCGTCGCTCATCATTCGCAACTGCGAGTGCTAACAAGACAAGTCACCTGAACAAGTCAAGCAGCCTGATACGGGGAAATATGGCACGTGGCAAGAACACCAAAAGACACGTGGCATCCAAGATGTGCAGCGTGGGAGCCGACAAGAAGAAGAACGTGGAGAGCCTGCCTGCGAGCTGTAACAAAGTACCTGAAACTACAGCTACTACTGAAGCCACCACGAGGGAGACCGTCGACAGCCCACTACAGACAAGAGCCACACCTACTGAGAAGAGAAAGACACCAGAGTCGGAAACACCGACTCACCGACAATCAAGTGGGTCATCAAGCGTATCCAAGTGGAGCTATCAGACGAAGAAATCCTGAAGCAACTACGAGAAGGAAATCTCCACACCCGATTCTTGAAAACGGAGCGGCTCCTCACCTACTCCAAGATCCCCACAACCTTGGCGGTGGTGACGACAGAGGGCAGCGAAATACCGATCACAGTATCAATCAACAAGAGAATGCAGCAGCCAGAGAGATTCATACCAAGGATCACCCAATGTTCCAGATGTCAGAGGGCCGGCCACAGCAGAGCTGTATGCCGCAGCAAGACGGAAATCTGCCGGTACTGCGCCGATCACCACGCCTTCAAGGAGTGTCCGCTGTCCAAGCTGGACACGGACTTCCGAGCACCCAACAACAAACGAAAGTGCGCCAACTGCCTGTGCAAGCATGGAGCAAGATACTTGGGCTGTCCGTACCTGCAACGACACAGAGACGTGTTAAAGTTCGCCATCAACACAAAGACACCATACAACGAAGCAAGGTGGAGGTGCGAGCCAGCCACAAGCATCTCACAAGCGGAAAAAGCTCAACTGCAAGGCCAGATAGATCAGTAAAAGAAGCAAATCAAGCTACTCCAAACACCGGCATCGACCAACGACAATGAAAAGCTGCTGGCTGAAATAAAGGAGATCCAGCAAAACATCAAGCAAGAAGTGGAACATATGGCCGAGATGAAGAAGGAAATCGAAGAAATGCTACGCACCATTAAAGCGGAGAGAGAGAGAGAGCGAGAGAGCTGCTGAAAGCTAAAATGGAAGTAATCCGAAACAAACCAACAGAAGCTATGCAAGAGAACGCAGACAAGCCGCAAGATGAAACCCTGCAATGGACCGAGCCAGAACCGCAAGCAGAATACCCATTCGGACTCTCCCTGGAGAAGTGCCTAGAATCGATAAAATTGGAGGAACGCAGACACCAGGAATTCAAAAGGCGCTGGGATGAACGAGAAATAAAGAAGCCCAAGAAACTCAGGAGACCGGTAGTATACCCAGATAGAATTACTGACCTCGAGGATGGACCCGGCTACACGTACTATATAGAAGACGGAGAGATGATCCCATGAATGACCGCGGAGGACAAAATCGAATGGCAGCAGAAACTCAAACTCGAAAGTGAAAACATGCGCAAGGAGGAAAATGGAAACGCAGAAAAGCTTCTATATAAAATACACAAAAAATAGGCAAAGACACCAAATAAAAAGTCCTCATTAGGACTGCAACCAGTCAAGCCAGACGAACCAGGAGCCTTCACTAACAATAGATACCACAAAAGGAGACGAGTACAAAGGATAGCCGCCGACCAACGCCCCAGCTGACGTCACAGCCACAAATCAACATAACCAGTCCGTGATAGGACTAACTCGTAAGAGCGCACAAGACAAGAATTAGGGTGAATGAACCCACAAAAACCATGGATCTCAACAATACCACAGCTGAAGAGGCAGATTGAACGAGGCCGAATTTGGAATTTTTGTTGTGAAAATTGGAATTGGAATTGTATAGTTTCAAAAATTTGGAAAGGAGGGGAGGGAGCGGCGGAGGAGGGAGCGGGGCGGGGCGCAGGAATGAGATATGACTGTTACTATTCTCATGTATGGTCGTGACGAGAAGCATGGACAATTAATCAGAATTAAGGGTCTGGGTAGTACAAAAGTAAGTTAGTTGCATGTCCTTTACATAACTTTGCAGTTAACCCCAGCATCTATTTTTTTTTTTTTTTTTTTGGCTGTTTGTGATTTCAAGGCTAGTATAAATTCAGCAGTTTGCCATTGCTTTCTGAACGACGGCACTCTTATCATTGTATGAAAACCATTCGCAATCCCGCATACCACGTTCGAAACACAACAGTGGGCGATTTGGAAGCAGACCGCCTTGCGTTGGTTTCCATACAATGGTATGAGTGTCGGTCGTTCAGAAAGCAATGGCAAAACTACTGAACGTGAACGTGCCCAGTAATCACAAACAGGCAAACAATGCTGGAGTTGACTGCTACGTCCTGTAAAGGATATGCAACTCACTTTTTTGTCCTCTAATATGTCTCTGTTTCCTACACCATCTTCTCCGTACTGCTTCAATGCAATAGGTTAATGAGACATTGGGTGCAGACTGTGGAGATGTGGTTCTATAGAAAAATGACGAGAATACCTCCGACAGGAGCAAAGAGCACTGAAGACGTCTCACCGTCGTCATGGTACTTACGAGAGTATACGAGATTACGGAGAAAATATACGAGAGGAAATTCGTCGGTGTATGAATGTCCAGTATAGTTATGCCTGGCTTACAGTCCAGTAAGTGTATAAGTGGAGTTAGGAAGTTTCAAAACGGCATGACTTCTAGTCTTTTCGGTCCGATGAAGAGGTACAGCACACGCGACCAAGAACATGTTTTTCTAGAGGAGTCCAAGCACTTTATCGGCGCTGGAGGACTTGCATTGAACGCAGTGGTGCTACAACTAAAAATGATACATTTTTTGTTCTTTACTTTTTCAGAATATACCCCCCCCCCCTTTCCGCCCAAAAAATCATTTAAAGTTTTCACATGAAGACCCCTGGTAGAATCAAGAACTGTAGAGCAGCTTTACAAAATGCAATTAGTAAGGCATGACGTTCTTAGGAACCAACTCCGGAAGAGAACTGGCTACTCATGTAAGAAATCCCCAAAGTCAACATTTCAGTTCAACTGACCTGTGTATGGGGCTGTACCCTCTACCTCGCCATCCGCAGAAATGGATATCTGTTCTTTGTCTGTTACACAATTAGTACAACATTAAACAAAACTAGACTTCTGTTGCAAAATAAAATTGAGGTATAAATAATTTTAGCTGGCCCATTATCGAGCTTGATAGGAGACTACGCTGACAACGTCATGAGGGTCGTCAGACCAGGGTTCGAGGCCTGCGCTCGTCGTCTCGCTAACCGAGGGAAAGACTTGTCACCTATGTCTCCCTGCATTCGTCATCAACATCATCATCAAGTGCCCTGCCAGCTGGCGTGGGCGTTCATGTCTCTCCACGGATCTCGGTCTTTGGTGTTCTGGATCTTCTTCTTTCGCTCGCTTGAAATATGTCTATAACTGCAATGTTGTCTCTTGTATGAATTTAACTGTCTCAGCGGTCCATAGAGTTTATCTTCCACTGTTGTCTCTGTAGGCCAGAAGGTTCGCCTGGATATGTTGTAGTTTGGGCAGTCTTGGAGTATGTGCTCTGCTGTCTGCGACGCCAATCCACATGTACATATGGCTGATTTACCAATCTTGAATTTTGTATACATGTGGTTGCGTAATCTACTGTGTCCTGTTCTGAGGCGCAGAATAATGACTTGTTCTGGTCTCTCCATAACGTGGTAGTCGTCTTGAGCAGGTTTTGCTATTTTCCGACTGAGTGTTCTGGATCAACTCTGGTGCTGATATTCCTCAATGCCACAATCTCAGACCATCCAGCATCATTCCTCTTCATGTCTATACATCCATGTCTATAACTCATCACAGACCCACAATGGGCTTCTGCTTCGGGACGTGGTATAAATAGTATGTTTTATTTGTTCATTGTCGTCATCATCGGTAGCATCAACTTTGTTACCATTGTTATTAATATTATCATCATCACCATTACTAACATTATAATTACCAACAATTTGTTCATCGTTGTTATCATCATTATCACCGTCATTATTACTATTATTATCATCATCCTTGTCAATATTATCATAATCATCACGTGTCCTGCCAAGCAACGCAGGCAATCATGTTTCTCTCGGTCCTCAGTGTTCATGAAAAGTTAGAATTGCGATCATCACCCATGCTACTATGCCAGCCTCTGCAGCATTGTTCTCACCCCCCCCCCCGTCTCACCAGCACGCCCAGTCCTTCCCAAGGTCACGACATCCCCCAAACCTTCTCGCTCATAATAGGCAGTCCCAGCAGCATAGTCTCCCCCTGTCTCAGCAGCACGCCCAGTCCTTCCCGAGGTCACGACATCCCCCAAAACTTCTCGCTCATAATAGGCAGTCCAAGCAGCAATGTCTCCCCCTGTCTCACCAACACGCCCAGTCCTTCCCGAGGTCACGACATCCCCAAACCTTCTCGCTCATAATAGGCAGTCCCGGCAGCATAGTCTCCCTCCTGTCTCATAAGCACGCCCAGTCCTTCCCGAGGTCACGACATCCCCCAAACCTTCTCGCTCATTATAGGCAGTCCCATCAGCATAGTCTCCCTCCTGTCTCATAAGCACGCCCAGTCCTTCCCGAGGTCACGACATCCCCCAAAACTTCTCGCTCACAATAGGCAGTCCCAGCAGCATAGTCTCCCCCTGTCTCACCAGCACGCCCAGTCCTTCCCGAGGTCACGACATCCCCCAAACCTTCTCGCTCATAATAGGCAGTCCCAGCAGCATAGTCTCCCCCTGTCTCACCAGCACGCCGTCCTTCTCGAGGTCACGACATCCCCCAAACCTTCTCGCTCATAATAGGCAGTCCCAGCAGCATAGTCTCCCCCTGTCTCACCAGCACGCCCAATCCTTCCCGAGGTCACGACATCCCCCAAACCTTCTCGCTCATAACAGGCAGTCCCAGCAGCATAGTCTCCCCCTGTCTCACCTGCACGCCCAGTCCTTCCCGAGGTAACGACATCCCCAAACCTTCTCGCTCATAATAGGCAGTCCCAGCAGCATAGTCTCCCCCTGTCTCACTAACACGCCCAGTCCTTTCCGAGGTCACGACATCCCCCAAACCTTCTCGCTCATAATAGGCAGTCCCAGCAGCATAGTCTCCCCCTGTCTCACCAGCACGCCCAGTCCTTCCCGAGGTCACGACATCCCCCAAACTTTCTCGCTCATAATAGGCAGTCCCAGCAGCATAGTCTCCCCCTGTCTCACAAGCAAGCCCAGACCTTCCCGAGGTCACGACATCCCCCAAACCTTCTCGCTCATAATAGGGCTCTCCTGGGCGCATCCTCATCCCCCCAGCGCGGGTTCCCTCACCGGTTGACTTAGCCAATCACCGAGTTTCTGGCTGTACTGACCTTTAGTCAGTTGACCCCGTTAACCACAAGATCCGTTTTATTCCACCCATGGATAGCCGTTTCAAGCTAGGACACATATTAGTTGAAATTTGTACATTCATGTAGTGTCGATCTTGTATTTGTTAATCTATTTTTGTTTGTTTGTTCTGTGCTGACGAAGGCTTTGGTCGCAACGTCCATTGTTTTTTGTAGTCGTGCTTTGGTAAAGCTCTCAAACTACTTCTCGTTTTTCAGTGATTCATTCATCGCTCATAATAGGCAGTCCCAGCAGCATTGTCTCCCCCTGTCTCACCAGCACGCCCAGTCCTTCCCGAGGTCACGACATCCCCCAAACCTTCTCGCTCATAATAGGCAGTCCCAGCAGCATTGTCTCCCCCTGTCTCACCAGCACGCCCAGTCCTTCCCGAGGTCACGACATACCCCAAAACTTCTCGCTCATTATAGGAAGTCCCAGCAGCATTGTCTCCCTCCTGTCTCATAAGCACGCCCAGTCCTTCCCGAGGTCACGACATACCCCAAAACTTCTCGCTCATTATAGGCAGTCCCAGCAGCATTGTCTCCCTCCTGTCTCACAAGCAAGCCCAGCCCTTCCCGAGGTCACGACATCCCCCAAACCTTCTCGTTCATAATAGGGCTCTCCTGGGCGCATCCTCATCCCCCCAGCGCGGGTTCCCTCACCGGTTGACTTAGCCAATCACCGAGTTTCTGGCTGTACTGACCTTTAGTCAGTTGACCCCGTTAAGCACAAGATCCGTTTTATTCCACCCATGGATAGCCGTTTCAAGCTAGGACAGATTAGTTGAAATTTGTACATTAATGTAGTGTCGATCTTGTATTTGTTAATCTATTTTTGTTTGTTTGTTCTGTGCTGACGAAGGCTTTGGCCGCAACGTCCATTGTTTTTTGTAGTCGTGCTTTGGTAAAGCTCTCAACCTACTTCTCGTTTTTCAGTGATTCATTCATCGCTCATAATAGGCAGTCCCAGCAGCATTGTCTCCCCCTGTCTCACCAGCACGCCCACTCCTTCCCGAGGTCACGACATCCCCCAAACCTTCTCGCTCATAATAGGCAGTCCCAGCAGCATTGTCTCCCCCTGTCTCACCAGCACGCCCAGTCCTTCCCGAGGTCACGACATCCCCCAAACCTTCTCGCTCATTATAGGCAGTCCCAGCAGCATTGTCTCCCTCCTGTCTCATAAGCACGCCCAGTCCTTCCCGAGGTCACGACATCCCTCAAACCTTCTCGCTCATAATAGGCAGTCCCAGCAGCATAGCCTCCCCCTGTCTCACCAGCACGCCCAGTTCTTCCCGAGGTCACGACATCCCCCAAACCTTCTCGCTCATAATAGGCAGTCCCAGCAGCATAGTCTCCCCCTGTCTCACCAGAACGCCCAGTCCTTGCCGAGGTCACGACATCCTCCAAACCTTCTCGCTCATAATAGGCAGTCCAAGCAGCATTGTCTTCCCCTGTCTCACAAGCAAGCCCAGCCCTTCCCGAGGTCACGACATCCCCCAAACCTTCTCGCTCATTATAGGCAGTCCCAGCAGCATTGTCTCCCTCCTGTCTCATAAGCACGCCCAGTCCTTCCCAAGGTCACGACATCCCCAAAACCTTCTCGCTCATAATAGGCAGTCCCAGCAGCATAGTCTCCCCCTGTCTCACCAGCAGGCCAAGTCCTTCCCGGGGTCACGACATCCCCCAAAACTTCTCGCTCATAATAGGCAGACCAAGCAGCAATGTCTCCCCCTGTCTCACCAACACGCCCAGTCCTTCCCGAGGTCACGACATCACCAAAACATTCTCGCTCATAATAGGCAGTCCCAGCAGCATAGTCTCCCTCCTGTCTCATAAGCACGCCCAGTCCTTCCCGAGGTCACGACATCCCCCAAACCTTCTCGCTCATTATAGGCAGTCCCATCAGCATAGTCTCCCTCCTGTCTCATAAGCACGCCCAGTCCTTCCCGAGGTCCCGACATCCCCTAAAACTTCTCGCTCACAATAGGCAGTCCCAGCAGCATAGACTCCCCCTTTCTCACCAGCACGCCCAGTCCTTCCCGAGGTCACGACATCCTCCAAACCTTCTCGCTCATAATAGGCAGTCCCAGCAGCATAGTCTCCCCCTGTCTCACCAGCACGCCGTCCTTCTCGAGGTCACGACATCCCCCAAACCTTCTCGCTCCTAATAGGCAGTCCCAGCAGCATAGTCTCCCCCTGTCTCACCAACACGCCCAGTCCTTCCCGAGGTCACGACATCCCCCAAACCTTCTCGCTCATAATAGGCAGTCCCAGCAGCATAGTCTCCCCCTGTCTCACCAGCACGCCCACTCCTTCCCGAGGTCACGACATCCCCCAAACCTTCTCGCTCATAATAGGGCTCTCTTTGGCGCATCCTCATCCCCCCAGCGCGGGTTCCCTCACCGGTTGACTTAGCCAATCACCGAGTTTCTGGCTGTACTGACCTTTAGTCAGTTAACCCCGTTAAGCACAAGATCCGTTTTTTCCACCCATGGATAGCCGTTTCAAGCTAGGACAGATTAGTTGAAATTTGTACATTAATGTAGTGTCGATCTTGTATTTGTTAATCTATTTTTGTTTGTTTGTTCTGTGCTGACGAAGGCTTTGGCCGCAACGTCCATTGTTTTTTCTAGTCGTGCTTTGGTAAAGCTCTCAACGTACTTCTCGTTTTTCAGTGATTCATTCATCGCTCATAATAGGCAATCCCAGCAGCATTGTCTCCCCCTGTCTCACCAGCACGCCCACTCCTTCCCGAGGTCACGACATCCCCCAAACCTTCTCGCTCATAATAGGCAGTCCCAGCAGCATAGTCTCCCCCTGTCTCACCAGCACGCCCAATCCTTCCCGAGGTCACGACATCCCTCAAACCTTCTCGCTCATTATAGGCAGTCCCAGGAGCATTGTCTCCCTCCAGTCTCATAAGCACGCCCAGTCCTTCCCGAGGTCACGACATCCCTCAAACCTTCTCGCTCATAATAGGCAGTCCCAGCAGCATAGCCTCCCCCTGTCTCACCAGCACGCCCAGTCCTTCCCGAGGTCACGACATCCCCCAAACCTTGTCGCTCATAATAGGCAGTCCCAGCAGCATTGTCTCCCTCCTGTCTCATAAGCACGCCCAGTCCTTCCCGAGGTCACGACATCCCCCAAACCTTGTCGCTCATAATAGGCAGTCCCAGCAGCATTGTCTCCCCCTGTCTCACCAGCAGGCCCAGTCCTTCCCGAGGTCACGACATACCCCAAAACTTCTCGCTCATTATAGGCAGTCCCAGCAGCATTGTCTCCCTCCTGTCTCATAAGCACGCCCAGTCCTTCCCGAGGTCACGACATCCCTCAAACCTTCTCGCTCATAATAGGCAGTCCCAGCAGCATAGCCTCCCCCTGTCTCACCAGCACGCCCAGTCCTTCCCGAGGTCACGACATCCACCAAACCTTCTCGCTCATAATAGGCAGTCCCAGCAGCATAGCCTCCCCCTGTCTCACCAGCACGCCCAGTCCTTGCCGAGGTCACGACATCCCCCAAACCTTCTCGCTCATAATAGGCAGTCCCAGCAGCATAGTCTCCCCCTGTCTCACCAGCACGCCGTCCTTCTCGAGGTCACGACATCCCCCAAACCTTCTCGCTTATAATAGGCAGTCCCAGCAGCATAGTCTCCCCCTGTCTCACCAACACGCCCAGTCCTTCCCGAGGTCACAACATCCCCCAAACCTTCTCGCTCATAATAGGCAGTCCCAGCAGCATAGTCTCCCCCTGTCTCACCAGCAAGCCCAATCCTTCCCGAGGTCACGACATCCCCCAAACCTTCTCGCTCATTATAGGCAGTCCCAGCAGCATAGTCTCCCTCCTGTCTCATAAGCACGCCCAGTCCTTCCCGAGGTCACGACATCCCTCAAACCTTCTCGCTCATAATAGGCAGTCCCAGAAGCATTGTCTCCCTCCTGTCTCATAAGCACGCCCAGTCCTTCCCGAGGTCACGACATCCCTCAAACCTTCTCGCTCATAATATGCAGTCCCAGCAGCATTGTCTCCCTCCTGTCTCATAAGCACGCCCAGTCCTTCCCGAGGTCACGACATCCCTCAAACCTTCTCGCTCATAATAGGCAGTCCAAGCAGCATAGCCTCCCCCTGTCTCACCAGCACGCCCAGTCCTTCCCGAGGTCACGACATCCCCCAAACCTTCTCGCTCATAATATGCAGTCCCAGCAGCATAGTCTCCCCCTGTCTCACCAGCACGCCCAGTCCTTCCCGAGGTCACGACATCCCCCAAACCTTCTCGCTCATAATAGGCAGTCCAAGCAGCATTGTCTCCCCCTGTCTCACAAGCAAGCCCAGCCCTTCCCGAGGTCACGACATCCCCCAAACCTTCTCGCTCATTATAGGCAGTCCCAGCAGCATTGTCTCCCTCCTGTCTCACCAGCACGCCTAGTCCTTCCCGAGGTCACGACATCCCCCAAACCTTCTCGCTCATTATAGGCAGTCCCAGCAGCATTGTCTCCCCCTGTCTCACCAGCACGCCCAGTCCTTCCCGAGGTCACGACATCCCCAAAACCTTCTTGCTCATAATAGGCAGTCCCAGCAGCATAGTCTCCCCCTGCCTCACCAGCACGCCCAGTCCTTCCCGAGGTCACGACATCCCCCAAACCTTCTCGCTCCTAATAGGCAGTCCCAGCAGCATAGTCTCCCCCTGTCTCACCAACACGCCCAGTCCTTCCCGAGGTCACGACATCCCCCAAACCTTCTCGCTCATAATAGGCAGTCCCAGCAGCATAGTCTCCCCCTGTCTCACAAGCAAGCCCAGCCCTTCCCGAGGTCACGACATCCCCCAAACCTTGTCGCTCATAATAGGGCTCTCCTGCGCTCATCCTCATCCCGCCAGCGCGGGTTCCCTCACCGGTTGACTTAGCCAATCACCGAGTTTCTGGCTGTACTGACCTTTAGTCAGTTGACCCCGTTAACCACAAGATCCGTTTTATTCCACCCATGGATAGCCGTTTCAAGCTAGAACACAGATTAGTTGAAATTTGTACATTCATGTAGTGTCGATCTTGTATTTGTTAATCTATTTTTGTTTGTTTGTTCTGTGCTGACGAAGGCTTTGGTCGCAACGTCCATTGTTTTTTGTAGTCGTGCTTTGGTAAAGCTCTCAAACTACTTCTCGTTTTTCAGTGATTCATTCATCGCTCATAATAGGCAGTCCCAGCAGCATTGTCTCCCCCTGTCTCACCAGCACGCTCAGTCCTTCCCGAGGTCACGACATCCCCCAAACCTTCTCGCTCATAATAGGCAGTCCCAGCAGCATTGTCTCCCCCTGTCTCACCAGCACGCCCAGTCCTTCCCGAGGTCACGACATCCCCCAAACCTTCTCGCTCATTATAGGCAGTCCCAGCAGCATTGTCTCCCTCCTGTCTCATAAGCACGCCCAGTCCTTCCCGAGGTCACGACATCCCTCAAACCTTCTCGCTCATAATAGGCAGTCCCAGCAGCATAGTCTCCCTCCTGTCTCATAAGCACGCCCAGTCCTTCCCGAGGTCACGACATCCCTCAAACCTTCTCGCTCATAATAGGCAGTCCCAGCAGCATTGTCTCCCTCCTGTCTCATAAGCACGCCCAGTCCTTCCCGAGGTCACGACATCCCCCAAACCTTCTCGCTCATAATAGGCAGTCCCAGCAGCATTGTCTCCCTCCTGTCTCATAAGCACGCCCAGTCCTTCCCGAGGTCACGACATCCCTCAAACCTTCTCGCTCATAATAGGCAGTCCAAGCAGCATAGCCTCCCCCTGTCTCACCAGCACGCCCAGTCCTTCCCGAGGTCACGACATCCCCCAAACCTTCTCGCTCATAATATGCAGTCCCAGCAGCATAGTCTCCCCCTGTCTCACCAGCACGCCCAGTCCTTCCCGAGGTCACGACATCCCCCAAACCTTCTCGCTCATAATAGGCAGTCCAAGCAGCATTGTCTCCCCCTGTCTCACAAGCAAGCCCAGCCCTTCCCGAGGTCACGACATCCCCCAAACCTTCTCGCTCATTATAGGCAGTCCCAGCAGCATTGTCTCCCTCCTGTCTCACCAGCACGCCTAGTCCTTCCCGAGGTCACGACATCCCCCAAACCTTCTCGCTCATTATAGGCAGTCCCAGCAGCATTGTCTCCCCCTGTCTCACCAGCACGCCCAGTCCTTCCCGAGGTCACGACATCCCCAAAACCTTCTTGCTCATAATAGGCAGTCCCAGCAGCATAGTCTCCCCCTGCCTCACCAGCACGCCCAGTCCTTCCCGAGGTCACGACATCCCCCAAACCTTCTCGCTCCTAATAGGCAGTCCCAGCAGCATAGTCTCCCCCTGTCTCACCAACACGCCCAGTCCTTCCCGAGGTCACGACATCCCCCAAACCTTCTCGCTCATAATAGGCAGTCCCAGCAGCATAGTCTCCCCCTGTCTCACAAGCAAGCCCAGCCCTTCCCGAGGTCACGACATCCCCCAAACCTTGTCGCTCATAATAGGGCTCTCCTGCGCGCATCCTCATCCCGCCAGCGCGGGTTCCCTCACCGGTTGACTTAGCCAATCACCGAGTTTCTGGCTGTACTGACCTTTAGTCAGTTGACCCCGTTAACCACAAGATCCGTTTTATTCCACCCATGGATAGCCGTTTCAAGCTAGAACACAGATTAGTTGAAATTTGTACATTCATGTAGTGTCGATCTTGTATTTGTTAATCTATTTTTGTTTGTTTGTTCTGTGCTGACGAAGGCTTTGGTCGCAACGTCCATTGTTTTTTGTAGTCGTGCTTTGGTAAAGCTCTCAAACTACTTCTCGTTTTTCAGTGATTCATTCATTGCTCATAATAGGCAGTCCCAGCAGCATTGTCTCCCCCTGTCTCACCAGCACGCTCAGTCCTTCCCGAGGTCACGACATCCCCCAAACCTTCTCGCTCATAATAGGCAGTCCCAGCAGCATTGTCTCCCTCCTGTCTCATAAGCACGCCCAGTCCTTCCCGAGGTCACGACATCCCTCAAACCTTCTCGCTCATAATAGGCAGTCCCAGCAGCATAGTCTCCCTCCTGTCTCATAAGCACGCCCAGTCCTTCCCGAGGTCACGACATCCCTCAAACCTTCTCGCTCATAATAGGCAGTCCCAGCAGCATAGTCTCCCTCCTGTCTCATACGCACGCCCAGTCCTTCCCGAGGTCACGACATCCCTCAAACCTTCTCGCTCATAATAGGCAGTCCCAGCAGCATTGTCTCCCTCCTGTCTCATAAGCACGCCCAGTCCTTCCCGAGGTCACGACATCCCCCAAACCTTCTCGCTCATTATAGGCAGTCCCAGCAGCATTGTCTCCCTCCTGTCTCATAAGCACGCCCAGTCCTTCCCGAGGTCACGACATCCCTCAAACCTTCTCGCTCATAATAGGCAGTCCAAGCAGCATAGCCTCCCCCTGTCTCACCAGCACGCCCAGTCCTTCCCGAGGTCACGACATCCCCCAAACCTTCTCGCTCATAATATGCAGTCCCAGCAGCATAGTCTCCCCCTGTCTCACAAGCACGCCCAGTCCTTCCCGAGGTCACGACATCCCCCAAACCTTCTCGCTCATAATAGGCAGTCCAAGCAGCATTGTCTCCCCCTGTCTCACAAGCAAGCCCAGCCCTTCCCGAGGTCACGACATCCCCCAAACCTTCTCGCTCATTATAGGCAGTCCCAGCAGCATTGTCTCCCCCTGTCTCACCAGCACGCTCAGTCCTTCCCGAGGTCACGACATCCCCCAAACCTTCTCGCTCATAATAGGCAGTCCCAGCAGCATTGTCTCCCCCTCTCTCACCAGCACGCCCAGTCCTTCCCGAGGTCACGACATCCCCCAAACCTTCTCGCTCATTATAGGCAGTCCCAGCAGCATTGTCTCCCTCCTGTCTCATAAGCACGCCCAGTCCTTCCCGAGGTCACGACATCCCTCAAACCTTCTCGCTCCTAATAGGCAGTCCCAGCAGCATAGTCTCCCCCTGTCTCACCAACACGCCCAGTCCTTCCCGAGGTCACGACATCCCCCAAACCTTCTCGCTCATAATAGGCAGTCCCAGCAGCATAGTCTCCCCCTGTCTCACAAGCAAGCCCAGCCCTTCCCGAGGTCACGACATCCCCCAAACCTTGTCGCTCATAATAGGGCTCTCCTGCGCGCATCCTCATCCCGCCAGCGCGGGTTCCCTCACCGGTTGACTTAGCCAATCACCGAGTTTCTGGCTGTACTGACCTTTAGTCAGTTGACCCCGTTAACCACAAGATCCGTTTTATTCCACCCATGGATAGCCGTTTCAAGCTAGAACACAGATTAGTTGAAATTTGTACATTCATGTAGTGTCGATCTTGTATTTGTTAATCTATTTTTGTTTGTTTGTTCTGTGCTGACGAAGGCTTTGGTCGCAACGTCCATTGTTTTTTGTAGTCGTGCTTTGGTAAAGCTCTCAAACTACTTCTCGTTTTTCAGTGATTCATTCATTGCTCATAATAGGCAGTCCCAGCAGCATTGTCTCCCCCTGTCTCACCAGCACGCTCAGTCCTTCCCGAGGTCACGACATCCCCCAAACCTTCTCGCTCATAATAGGCAGTCCCAGCAGCATTGTCTCCCCCTGTCTCACCAGCACGCCCAGTCCTTCCCGAGGTCACGACATCCCCCAAACCTTCTCGCTCATTATAGGCAGTCCCAGCAGCATTGTCTCCCTCCTGTCTCATAAGCACGCCCAGTCCTTCCCGAGGTCACGACATCCCTCAAACCTTCTCGCTCATAATAGGCAGTCCCAGCAGCATAGTCTCCCTCCTGTCTCATAAGCACGCCCAGTCCTTCCCGAGGTCACGACATCCCTCAAACCTTCTCGCTCATAATAGGCAGTCCCAGCAGCATTGTCTCCCTCCTGTCTCATAAGCACGCCCAGTCCTTCCCGAGGTCACGACATCCCCCAAACCTTCTCGCTCATTATAGGCAGTCCCAGCAGCATTGTCTCCCTCCTGTCTCATAAGCACGCCCAGTCCTTCCCGAGGTCACGACATCCCTCAAACCTTCTCGCTCATAATAGGCAGTCCAAGCAGCATAGTCTCCCCCTGTCTCACCAGCACGCCCAGTCCTTCCCGAGGTCACGACATCCCCCAAACCTTCTCGCTCATAATAGGCAGTCCAAGCAGCATTGTCTCCCCCTGTCTCACAAGCAAGCCCAGCCCTTCCCAAGGTCACGACATCCCCCAAACCTTCTCGCTCATAATAGGCAGTCCCAGCAGCATAGTCTCCCCTTGTCTCACCAGCACGCCCAGTCCTTCCCGAGGTCACGACATCCCCCAAACCTTCTTGCTCATAATAGGCAGTCCCAGCAGCATAGTCTCCCCCTGCCTCACCAGCACGCCCAGTCCTTCCCGAGGTCACGACATCCCCCAAACCTTCTCGCTCATAATAGGCAGTCCCAGCAGCATAGTCTCCCCCTGTCTCATCAACACGCCCAGTCCTTCCCGAGGTCACGACATCCCCCAAACCTTCTCGCTCATAATAGGCACTCCCAGCAGCATAGTCTCCCCCTGTCTCACAAGCAAGCCCAGCCCTTCCCGAGGTCACGAGATCCCCCAAACCTTCTCGCTCATAATAGGGCTCTCCTGGGCGCATCCTCATCCCGCCAGCGCGGGTTCCCTCACCGGTTGACTTAGCCAATCACCGAGTTTCTGGCTGTACTGACCTTTAGTCAGTTGACCCCGTTAACCACAAGATCCGTTTTATTCCACCCATGGATAGCCGTTTCAAGCTAGGACACAGATTAGTTGAAATTTGTACATTCATGTAGTGTCGATCTTGTATTTGTTAATCTATTTTTGTTTGTTTGTTCTGTGCTGACGAAGGCTTTGGTCGCAACGTCCATTGTTTTGTTTTTTTTTGTAGTCGTGCTTTGGTAAAGCTCTCAAACTACTTCTCGTTTTTCAGTGATTCATTCATCGCTCATAATAGGCAGTCCCAGCAGCATTGTCTCCCCCTGTCTCACCAGCACGCCCAGTCCTTCCCGAGGTCACGACATCCCCCAAACCTTCTCGCTCATAATAGGCAGTCCCAGCAGCATAGTCTCCCCCTTCTCACCAGCACGCCCAGTCCTTCCCGAGGTCACGACATCCCCCAAACCTTCTCGCTCATTATAGGCAGTCCCAGCAGCATAGTCTCCCTCCTGTCTCATAAGCACGCCCAGTCCTTCCCGAGGTCACGACATCCCTCAAACCTTCTCGCTCATAATAGGCAGTCCCAGCAGCATTGTCTCCCTCCTGTCTCATAAGCACGCCCAGTCCTTCCCGAGGTCACGACATCCCCCAAACCTTCTCGCTCATTATAGGCAGTCCCAGCAGCATTGTCTCCCTCCTGTCTCATAAGCACGCCCAGTCCTTCCCGAGGTCACGACATCCCTCAAACCTTCTCGCTCATAATAGGCAGTCCAAGCAGCATAGCCTCCCCCTGTCTCACCAGCACGCCCAGTCCTTCCCGAGGTCACGACATCCCCCAAACCTTCTCGCTCATAATATGCAGTCCCAGCAGCATAGTCTCCCCCTGTCTCACCAGCACGCCCAGTCCTTCCCGAGGTCACGACATCCCCCAAACCTTCTCGCTCATAATAGGCAGTCCAAGCAGCATTGTCTCCCCCTGTCTCACAAGCAAGCCCAGCCCTTCCCGAGGTCACGACATCCCCCAAACCTTCTCGCTCATTATAGGCAGTCCCAGCAGCATTGTCTCCCTCCTGTCTCACCAGCACGCCTAGTCCTTCCCGAGGTCACGACATCCCCCAAACCTTCTCGCTCATTATAGGCAGTCCCAGCAGCATTGTCTCCCCCTGTCTCACCAGCACGCCCAGTCCTTCCCGAGGTCACGACATCCCCAAAACCTTCTTGCTCATAACAGGCAGTCCCAGCAGCATAGTCTCCCCCTGCCTCACCAGCACGCCCAGTCCTTCCCGAGGTCACGACATCCCCCAAACCTTCTCGCTCCTAATAGGCAGTCCCAGCAGCATAGTCTCCCCCTGTCTCACCAACACGCCCAGTCCTTCCCGAGGTCACGACATCCCCCAAACCTTCTCGCTCATAATAGGCAGTCCCAGCAGCATAGTCTCCCCCTGTCTCACAAGCAAGCCCAGCCCTTCCCGAGGTCACGACATCCCCCAAACCTTGTCGCTCATAATAGGGCTCTCCTGCGCGCATCCTCATCCCGCCAGCGCGGGTTCCCTCACCGGTTGACTTAGCCAATCACCGAGTTTCTGGCTGTACTGGCCTTTAGTCAGTTGACCCCGTTAACCACAAGATCCGTTTTATTCCACCCATGGATAGCCGTTTCAAGCTAGAACACAGATTAGTTGAAATTTGTACATTCATGTAGTGTCGATCTTGTATTTGTTAATCTATTTTTGTTTGTTTGTTCTGTGCTGACGAAGGCTTTGGTCGCAACGTCCATTGTTTTTTGTAGTCGTGCTTTGGCAAAGCTCTCAAACTACTTCTCGTTTTTCAGTGATTCATTCATCGCTCATAATAGGCAGTCCCAGCAGCATTGTCTCCCTCCTGTCTCACCAGCACGCCTAGTCCTTCCCGAGGTCACGACATCCCCCAAACCTTCTCGCTCATTATAGGCAGTCCCAGCAGCATTGTCTCCCCCTGTCTCACCAGCACGCCCAGTCCTTCCCGAGGTCACGACATCCCCAAAACCTTCTTGCTCATAATAGGAAGTCCCAGCAGCATAGTCTCCCCCTGCCTCACCAGCACGCCCAGTCCTTCCCGAGGTCACGACATCCCCCAAACCTTCTCGCTCCTAATAGGCAGTCCCAGCAGCATAGTCTCCCCCTGTCTCACCAACACGCCCAGTCCTTCCCGAGGTCACGACATCCCCCAAACCTTCTCGCTCATAATAGGCAGTCCCAGCAGCATAGTCTCCCCCTGTCTCACAAGCAAGCCCAGCCCTTCCCGAGGTCACGACATCCCCCAAACCTTGTCGCTCATAATAGGGCTCTCCTGCGCGCATCCTCATCCCGCCAGCGCGGGTTCCCTCACCGGTTGACTTAGCCAATCACCGAGTTTCTGGCTGTACTGACCTTTAGTCAGTTGACCCCGTTAACCACAAGATCCGTTTTATTCCACCCATGGATAGCCGTTTCAAGCTAGAACACAGATTAGTTGAAATTTGTACATTCATGTAGTGTCGATCTTGTATTTGTTAATCTATTTTTGTTTGTTTGTTCTGTGCTGACGAAGGCTTTGGTCGCAACGTCCATTGTTTTTTGTAGTCGTGCTTTGGTAAAGCTCTCAAACTACTTCTCGTTTTTCAGTGATTCATTCATTGCTCATAATAGGCAGTCCCAGCAGCATTGTCTCCCCCTGTCTCACCAGCACGCTCAGTCCTTCCCGAGGTCACGACATCCCCCAAACCTTCTCGCTCATAATAGGCAGTCCCAGCAGCATTGTCTCCCCCTGTCTCACCAGCACGCCCAGTCCTTCCCGAGGTCACGACATCCCCCAAACCTTCTCGCTCATTATAGGCAGTCCCAGCAGCATTGTCTCCCTCCTGTCTCATAAGCACGCCCAGTCCTTCCCGAGGTCACGACATCCCTCAAACCTTCTCGCTCATAATAGGCAGTCCCAGCAGCATAGTCTCCCTCCTGTCTCATAAGCACGCCCAGTCCTTCCCGAGGTCACGACATCCCTCAAACCTTCTCGCTCATAATAGGCAGTCCCAGCAGCATTGTCTCCCTCCTGTCTCATAAGCACGCCCAGTCCTTCCCGAGGTCACGACATCCCCCAAACCTTCTCGCTCATTATAGGCAGTCCCAGCAGCATTGTCTCCCTCCTGTCTCATAAGCACGCCCAGTCCTTCCCGAGGTCACGACATCCCTCAAACCTTCTCGCTCATAATAGGCAGTCCAAGCAGCATAGTCTCCCCCTGTCTCACCAGCACGCCCAGTCCTTCCCGAGGTCACGACATCCCCCAAACCTTCTCGCTCATAATAGGCAGTCCAAGCAGCATTGTCTCCCCCTGTCTCACAAGCAAGCCCAGCCCTTCCCAAGGTCACGACATCCCCCAAACCTTCTCGCTCATAATAGGCAGTCCCAGCAGCATAGTCTCCCCTTGTCTCACCAGCACGCCCAGTCCTTCCCGAGGTCACGACATCCCCCAAACCTTCTTGCTCATAATAGGCAGTCCCAGCAGCATAGTCTCCCCCTGCCTCACCAGCACGCCCAGTCCTTCCCGAGGTCACGACATCCCCCAAACCTTCTCGCTCATAATAGGCAGTCCCAGCAGCATAGTCTCCCCCTGTCTCATCAACACGCCCAGTCCTTCCCGAGGTCACGACATCCCCCAAACCTTCTCGCTCATAATAGGCACTCCCAGCAGCATAGTCTCCCCCTGTCTCACAAGCAAGCCCAGCCCTTCCCGAGGTCACGAGATCCCCCAAACCTTCTCGCTCATAATAGGGCTCTCCTGGGCGCATCCTCATCCCGCCAGCGCGGGTTCCCTCACCGGTTGACTTAGCCAATCACCGAGTTTCTGGCTGTACTGACCTTTAGTCAGTTGACCCCGTTAACCACAAGATCCGTTTTATTCCACCCATGGATAGCCGTTTCAAGCTAGGACACAGATTAGTTGAAATTTGTACATTCATGTAGTGTCGATCTTGTATTTGTTAATCTATTTTTGTTTGTTTGTTCTGTGCTGACGAAGGCTTTGGTCGCAACGTCCATTGTTTTGTTTTTTTTGTAGTCGTGCTTTGGTAAAGCTCTCAAACTACTTCTCGTTTTTCAGTGATTCATTCATCGCTCATAATAGGCAGTCCCAGCAGCATTGTCTCCCCCTGTCTCACCAGCACGCCCAGTCCTTCCCGAGGTCACGACATCCCCCAAACCTTCTCGCTCATAATAGGCAGTCCCAGCAGCATAGTCTCCCCCTTCTCACCAGCACGCCCAGTCCTTCCCGAGGTCACGACATCCCCCAAACCTTCTCGCTCATTATAGGCAGTCCCAGCAGCATAGTCTCCCTCCTGTCTCATAAGCACGCCCAGTCCTTCCCGAGGTCACGACATCCCTCAAACCTTCTCGCTCATAATAGGCAGTCCCAGCAGCATTGTCTCCCTCCTGTCTCATAAGCACGCCCAGTCCTTCCCGAGGTCACGACATCCCCCAAACCTTCTCGCTCATTATAGGCAGTCCCAGCAGCATTGTCTCCCTCCTGTCTCATAAGCACGCCCAGTCCTTCCCGAGGTCACGACATCCCTCAAACCTTCTCGCTCATAATAGGCAGTCCAAGCAGCATAGCCTCCCCCTGTCTCACCAGCACGCCCAGTCCTTCCCGAGGTCACGACATCCCCCAAACCTTCTCGCTCATAATATGCAGTCCCAGCAGCATAGTCTCCCCCTGTCTCACCAGCACGCCCAGTCCTTCCCGAGGTCACGACATCCCCCAAACCTTCTCGCTCATAATAGGCAGTCCAAGCAGCATTGTCTCCCCCTGTCTCACAAGCAAGCCCAGCCCTTCCCGAGGTCACGACATCCCCCAAACCTTCTCGCTCATTATAGGCAGTCCCAGCAGCATTGTCTCCCTCCTGTCTCACCAGCACGCCTAGTCCTTCCCGAGGTCACGACATCCCCCAAACCTTCTCGCTCATTATAGGCAGTCCCAGCAGCATTGTCTCCCCCTGTCTCACCAGCACGCCCAGTCCTTCCCGAGGTCACGACATCCCCAAAACCTTCTTGCTCATAATAGGCAGTCCCAGCAGCATAGTCTCCCCCTGCCTCACCAGCACGCCCAGTCCTTCCCGAGGTCACGACATCCCCCAAACCTTCTCGCTCCTAATAGGCAGTCCCAGCAGCATAGTCTCCCCCTGTCTCACCAACACGCCCAGTCCTTCCCGAGGTCACGACATCCCCCAAACCTTCTCGCTCATAATAGGCAGTCCCAGCAGCATAGTCTCCCCCTGTCTCACAAGCAAGCCCAGCCCTTCCCGAGGTCACGACATCCCCCAAACCTTGTCGCTCATAATAGGGCTCTCCTGCGCGCATCCTCATCCCGCCAGCGCGGGTTCCCTCACCGGTTGACTTAGCCAATCACCGAGTTTCTGGCTGTACTGGCCTTTAGTCAGTTGACCCCGTTAACCACAAGATCCGTTTTATTCCACCCATGGATAGCCGTTTCAAGCTAGAACACAGATTAGTTGAAATTTGTACATTCATGTAGTGTCGATCTTGTATTTGTTAATCTATTTTTGTTTGTTTGTTCTGTGCTGACGAAGGCTTTGGTCGCAACGTCCATTGTTTTTTGTAGTCGTGCTTTGGCAAAGCTCTCAAACTACTTCTCGTTTTTCAGTGATTCATTCATCGCTCATAATAGGCAGTCCCAGCAGCATTGTCTCCCCCTGTCTCACCAGCACGCTCAGTCCTTCCCGAGGTCACGACATCCCCCAAACCTTCTCGCTCATAATAGGCAGTCCCAGCAGCATTGTCTCCCCCTCTCTCACCAGCACGCCCAGTCCTTCCCGAGGTCACGACATCCCCCAAACCTTCTCGCTCATTATAGGCAGTCCCAGCAGCATTGTCTCCCTCCTGTCTCATAAGCACGCCCAGTCCTTCCCGAGGTCACGACATCCCTCAAACCTTCTCGCTCATAATAGGCAGTCCCAGCAGCATAGCCTCCCCCTGTCTCACCAGCACGCCCAGTCTTTCGCGAGGTCACGACATCCCCCAAACCTTTTCGCTCATAATGGGCAGTCCCAGCAGCATAGTCTCCCTCTGTCTCACCAGCACGCCCAGTCCTTCCCGAGGTCACGACATCCCCCAAACCTTTTCGCTCATAATGGGCAGTCCCAGCAGCATAGTCTCCCCCTGTCTCACAAGCAAGCCCAGCCCTTCCCGAGGTCACGACATCCCCCAAACCTTCTCGCTCATAATAGGGCTCTCCTGGGCGCATCCTCATCCCGCCAGCGCGGGTTCCCTCACCGGTTGACTTAGCCAATCACCGAGTTTCTGGCTGTACTGACCTTTAGTCAGTTGACCCCGTTAACCACAAGATCCGTTTTATTCCACCCATGGATAGCCATTTCAAGCTAGGACAGATTAGTTGAAATTTGTACATTCATGTAGTGTCGATCTTGTATTTGTTAATCTATTTTTGTTTGTTTGTTCTGTGCTGACGAAGGCTTTGGTCGCAACGTCCATTGTTTTTTTTTTTGTAGTCGTGCTTTGGTAAAGCTCTCAAACTACTTCTCGTTTTTCAGTGATTCATTCATCGCTCATAATAGGCAGTCCCAGCAGCATTGTCTCCCCCTGTCTCACCAGCACGCCCAGTCCTTCCCGAGGTCACGACATCCCCCAAACCTTCTCGCTCATAATAGGCAGTCCCAGCAGCATAGTCTCCCCCTGTCTCACCAGCACGCCCAGTCCTTCCCGAGGTCACGACATCCCCCAAACCTTCTCGCTCATTATAGGCAGTCCCAGCAGCATAGTCTCCCTCCTGTCTCATAAGCACGCCCAGTCCTTCCCGAGGTCACGACATCCCTCAAACCTTCTCGCTCATAATAGGCAGTCCCAGCAGCATTGTCTCCCTCCTGTCTCATAAGCACGCCCAGTCCTTCCCGAGGTCACGACATCCCCCAAACCTTCTCGCTCATTATAGGCAGTCCCAGCAGCATTGTCTCCCTCCTGTCTCATAAGCACGCCCAGTCCTTCCCGAGGTCACGACATCCCTCAAACCTTCTCGCTCATAATAGGCAGTCCCAGCAGCATAGCCTCCCCCTGTCTCACCAGCACGCCCAGTCCTTCCCGAGGTCACGACATCCCCCAAACCTTCTCGCTCATAATAGGCAGTCCCAGCAGCATAGTCTCCCCCTGTCTCACCAGCACGCCCAGTCCTTCCCGAGGTCACGACATCCCCCAAACCTTCTCGCTCATAATAGGCAGTCCCAGCAGCATTGTCTCCCTCCTGTCTCATAAGCACGCCCAGCCCTTCCCGAGGTCACGACATCCCCCAAACCTTCTCGCTCATTATAGGCAGTCCCAGCAGCATTGTCTCCCTCCTGTCTCACCAGCACGCCCAGTCCTTCCCGAGGTCACGACATCCCTCAAAGCTTCTCGCTCATAATAGGCAGTCCCAGCAGCAGACACTGCGGCTGGGGTTTGAAGTATTCAATATTCACGTGTTATACGTCACGACACATGAAGTAGGGTGGCTAATTCCCTTCCTCGTCTTCTTTCGCTTCCAGACAATTCCCAAAAAATTCCAATTCAATTTAGCTAGTTAGTCGTGATTCCAACTTCATGGAAAAGGGTTGCCCCATAATGCTCCATTCCTGTGGCAGTGAATATCAGAAGAGGAAGCCCCTATGGAAATGTCTGGGATGCAAGGATGATGCCCCCCTTTTTTTTTTTGCATATCCTTTTTACAGGACATCGCTGTCAACATCAGCAGTTTACTGCTGTTGTTGATATCTTGGCAGGATTTCTGAACAACCAGCTCCCACACCAACTTGTTAAAACCTAGCGCAATGCTGTCTGCTGCCAAATCGGTTGCAGCTGTATTTCGAACGCAAGAAGCGGATTTACGAATAGCATCCGTAAGGTCTGTGCCACGAAGCCTGGCTAATACCCAAAAAGATAACAGATTTAAAATATGTTGGGCGGAAAGGAGAACGAGTGAATCTATCCAACAAAACATCAATATTAATGATTAGCTGTTAAGACAACTATAATACTCAACACTTACAGCCAATAATACACAACACTGACAGACAATAATAAACAACATTGACAGACAATAATAAACAAATATTTTGTTTATTTATTTCTTAATTGTTCGTGAAATATTAAAGTTATCCCCAGTCTACCTCCATACACACATACACACACATAAGCTTCATGTATTTACACTTGAAATATTGTTTACAGGACAATCGTGCCAACTGAGAACATACAACTTGCAAACCTCATGACAAAAAAGTAAAAGAGATTAATTTGCTGTCATAAAAGAGGACAGAAGCAATGATTCCAGGCCACTATGTTATGTCAAATTTATTCTACACAATTCAGAATAAAAACACAAAATAATATTACACAGCTAGTTACATTAGTTAGCCGTGGTTTTAAATTCACGATGAATCACTCCATAATTGCTCTGTTCCTGTGCCAGCAAAAACCACACAAAATGCTCCTCACTGTCCCATGTGAAAAGTCGAACAGAGAGAAGTCCTAATAAAACAGAACGCAAATGCATACACAAATAAGGCCACTGCCAGATTGCTAACACAACAGTCTGCCAAGAGAACTACAGTTCATCGTCGATGGAAGCAGCAGTCACTAGAAAACCAGCAGTTGCACACGCATTACTACATAAGACAAACCAGCTAGTTCAGCTACCTGTCACCAGTCATTTTTCTGAACAGGCGGTTCACAACATAAACTACTGCAGATAGATTAAAAAGCATTCCACATGAAACCCACAGCTCAGTGTCGCCCTAAGCACTTAACTCAGCAGCTGAGTGACGGAAACATGTATTACAAGAGGGAACATGTCGATGCCAAACATGGCTGGAAGCAACCAACACTCCAAGGCTTTAATGGATCGCCTGTCTATCTGCTATTTTGGACCAGAAAAAGACACAGATAAAGTTGAACATTTCAGGCCAAAGTCTTTATCAATGAGACAAGCTCACAGACCTGGGCAGGTAGGCAGATGGGCAGAAATGCCTGGTGATATTTGCTGCACCAGGCCACACTGATCAAACCATGCAATTTAAATATATGATTACTGGATAATAGAAACAATGTCATAACACTCAAGACATGTCCATAAACCCTAATCTAGTGCTGCTATAACGCCCACTTTAATCCTGGTATCATCATTTCTGATTTTCTCCCTCCTTGATACATAGAGTATTCTTCACAGGAATCTCAATTTGGTTATTGTAATTTGTCTTTTCATTCTTTCAAACTAACATACATACATTTTTAAAAAAATACTTGACAATAAGAGAAATTTGGCTATTAAAACATATAACTATAATTAACCAAGAAATTTAAGAAACTTTCATTGAATCTACTTATAGATAAGTGTAATATTAAATTATACAACCGAACTCACAACTAATGTACAAGAAACTTTCATTGAATCTACTTATAGATAAATGTAATATTAAATTATACAACCGAACTCACAACTAATGTACAAGAAACTTTCATTGAATCTACTTATAGATAAATGTAATATTAAATTATACAACCGAACTCACAACTAATGTACAAGAAACTTTCATTGAATCTACTTATAGATAAGTGTAATATTAAATTATACAACCGAACTCACAACTAATGTACAAGAAACTTTCATTGAATCTACTTATAGATAAGTGTAATATTAAATTATACAACCGAACTCACAACTAATGTACAAGAAACTTCTCAGGAATCTCAATTCGGTTATTGTAATTTTTCTTTTCATTCTTTCAAACTAAAAAAAAATTTATTTAAAAAATACTTGACATCATATAAAAGAAATTTGGCTATTAAAACATATAACTATAATAAACCAAGAAATTTAAGAAACTTTCATTGAATCTACTTATAGATAAGTGTAATATTAAATTATACAACCGAACTCACAACTAATGTACAAGAAACTTCATAGCTATTACTGCCAGCTGTATTACGAGACACAAACAGTGTCTGAGCAGATCTGACCTTGCTTTCTACCAAGAACATTAACAAGCAAATGAGTAAATCACAGTAAGTCCTGGGACCTGAAAGTCGACTTCTCATTCAGAAAGCAATGGCAAACTCATTGGCACCTGGCCATCTTGACAGACAATAGTTTGTTACATTGTGCTTCAAAACAAGGCATAATAACTACAACCCATGGTGGTAGCGAATGTGACTGATCAGGCCAAATTGCGAGTAAAAGTTTATTCACATTGGATGCATATGAATTCATGGTAATTTCCACCATTACGCACCATCTGACGTTTCACAAGCTGAGCTTGTGATCTATCTGCTAACATTTTCTCCTTTGTCTTTATTTAATTTCTGATCTTTGCCCTCCATGCAACACGTTCAGCGGCGACTTGCTCCCAATGTGCATTATCAATGCCTGTATCAATCATGTCCCGCTTACACACATCTTTGTATCGTAGTAGAGGCTGACCCTGAGATCTCTTACCCATCTGTAATTCACCAAAACAGATGTCCTTTGATATTCTACCATCATCCATCCTCCACCAGTGTCATATCCATCTAAATCTATGAAGACTGAGTATGGAACAAACCGTCACACAACCTGATCTTTCCAATACTTCAGTCTTGCCACTTAATACCAAGTATTCTACGCAGACACCGCATATGAAAGCTTATAGATAAGTGTAATAATAAACTCTACAACTGAACTCACAGCTAATGTATAAGAATCCTCAAAGCCATCACTGCCAGCTCTATTACCAGACAAAAACAGTGTGTCAGAGCAGCCACGACTTTGCTTCGTACCAAGACCATAAGTAATGAGTAAATCACAGTAAGTCCCTGGATTTCAAAGTTGACTTCTCTTCCAGCAAGCAATGGCAAACTACTAAACGTACAATTATCAAGAAATTCAACTTGTGGTTGATGGTTTGTCCCGCAGAGGACGTGCAACATTTTTGTAAACTTGCACAAAGAAAACACATGCAACAGACTGCATTATTTATTGTCTGTACCACAATTGTGGTGAACAAATTGTCTACTGTATTTCGGCCACAGCTTGTGGCACCTGAGACAAGTATGACTATGACACAAACATAGGGGTACAACTGAGCTCATCGTATGTTGTCTATGACATTTTAGCCACAATTGGGGCATGAGACAGGCATAACTATAGCAAATGCCTTGGGGCAGAACAAGGCTCTTCTGTTGTCTATATTCTAGCCACAGCTTGGGGCACATGAGAAAAGCGTGGCTATGACACAAACTTGGGGGTAAAATAAAGCTGGTCTATGATATTCTAGCCACAGCCTGGGGCACTTGAGACAAGCGTGACTATGACACAGCACATGACCAAGCCATCTAAGCAACAAACACATGCTCTGTGACGAGGTCCATGTTCTCATCTCAATTTCAGCACATGACCAAGCCATCTAAGCAACAAACACATGCTCTGTGACGAGTTCCGTGTTCTCATCTCTTCTTCAGCACATGACCAATCCATCTAAGCAACAAACACATGCTCTGTGACGAGGTCCATGTTCTCATCTCTTCTTCAGCACATGACCAATCCATCTAAGCAACAAACACATGCACTGTGACGAGGTCCATGTTCTCATCTCTTCTTCAGCACATGACCAATCCATCTAAGCAACAAACACATGCTCTGTGACGAGGTCCGTGTTCTTATCTCAATTTCAGCACATGACCAAGCCATCTAAGCAACAAACACATGCTCTGTGAAGAGGTCCATGTTCTCATCTCTTCTTCAGCACATGACCAAGCCATCTAAGCAACAAACAACACATGCTCTGTGATGAGGTCCGTGTTCTTATCTCAATTTCAGCACATGACCAAGCCATCTAAGAAACAAACACATGCTCTGTGACGAGGTCCATATTCTCATCTCTTCTTCAGCACATGACCAAGCCATCTGAGCAACAAACAACACATGCTCTGTGACGAGGTCCGTGTTCTCATCTCAATTTCAGCACATGACCAAGCCATCTAAGCAACTAACAACACATAATTTATATACCCATTCTTAGTCTTTACTGTACATGGACATCATGTGAATACGTTAAATTTTTAATTCACATGTGAATTTCAAGCGATAGAGATGAACAGACTGTTAGACAGGACTGCGTGCCCAATTCTTAGTCCTTTGAAAATAAAGTGAGTTTATCCCTTTATGCTCTCCCTCCTAATATATATATATTACTTTGAGAAATGATAGCATGAATTAATTTGGCCTTATCGACCTATCGTCTTTGACTTGGGGACGTTAATTACAAGTACCTCTGAAGTCGGAGTGGGTTCTACTGATGGCGAGGGACATTAATAGGTAAAAGCTAATCTGCGCACAAAATTCAGTCCAGCTCAACTAGAAGTAGTGTGTATGGACTGCGCTGAGTTCAAAGAGAGCAAGCACCAAAATAAAATGATTTCTTGTCCTTGACTTGGGGACGTCAATTACAAGTATGATATATCCATATCTGTTTGCACACCTTTGGCTCCACATCTTCTTATGTAGCACCTTTCACAATTGAACTTCTGCGCCATCTTCCTGGCAATGAAGGATTTGTGTTTTAATGTTATTAACTTTTCTAATTTCACGTATTTCTTTAAATATGTTTGTGTTGTTCCTGATGAAGATTAGTATAATCGAAATGTTGTTTGTTGTGTTGTAGTATCCCCCCCCCCATCTAGAGATGACTGATGTACTTGAACAATGAGGTAAGCACCTTGTACCCAACGCACATCTTTGCATGTAAATGGATTCTTTGCATTGTTACTTTTATATGGCATCATTTACACTGGTAGTATTAATGGCCTTCATTTACACTGGTCATTGTAATGGCCTTCATTTACACTGGTCATTTTAATGGCCTTCATTTACACTGGTCATTTTAATGGCCTTCATTTACACTGGTCATTTTAATGGCCTTCATTTACACTGGTCATTTTAATGGCCTTCATTTACACTGGTCATTTTAATGGCCTTCATTTACACTGGTCATTTTAATGGCCTTCATTTACACTGGTCATTTTAATGGCCTTCATTTACACTGGTCATTTTAATGTTATGGTAATAATGCATAGTTAGGGTTGTGTGTGTATGTGTGTGTGAGAGAAAGATTCAGAGAGACACACACACACAGACAGAGTGTATATATGTAACCATATATAACACACAGGATTTTCAGAGACAAAGGAAAATGTTTAGAAATTACTTCTGACAGAAATGTTTTTCATAATGGCTTCTGACAGAAGTGTTTGGTAATGGCTTCTAGCTGACAGAAGTGTTTGGTAATGGCTTCTAACTGACAGAAATGTTCACTGATAAGTTTTAAATGACAGAAATGTTCACTGATGAGTGTTGAATGACAGAAATGTTCAACAATAAGTTTTAACTTACAGAAATGTTCAAACAAAAATTTTAACATACAGAAATGTTCAATGAGTTAAAACTAAGATACATATTCGCAAATATCATTTAACTGACAAAAATGTTCAGCAGTAAGAGAAATGTTCAAACCCTGCCTTGAAAGCCCTGTGAGCTGAATGTACGGGTGTACACCCTTTCTCCTGGGAATCGTGTGTTGTTGGCGAATCGTGGATGGTAGCGTCCACTGGGCCGTGGTATATTGGCATTGTTGTTGTGAAGGGGTGGTGGTGGATGAGTCGGTGACCAAAATGGCATTCTGTGTGTCGGATGAGGCTGCGGTGGACTGTTGTAGAATGAATTTGGTTGTTGGTAGTGATGTTGTTGTGGGTAAGGGTGTGGATGCTGCTGTGGATGCTGCTGGTGCTGTGGATGCGGCTGGTGTTGAGGAGACCGGCCCTGATATCCAGGATGCTGGTTGTCTCTGGGCTGGTAGGGATGCTGGTGGTTCTGCTGCTGGGCAGGTGGGCTCTTGTGATGGTTGGTCTGGGTTCGTGGACCGCTGCCTATTGGACCCAACCTGAAGACGGGACAAGCAGTACAATTTCATTAGAAAACAGCAAGGGAAATGGTTTGGCCACATAAATAGGCTACCAACTGACAGTATACCACAACAAGCCATTACGTACAGACCAAATGGAACCAGAAGAAGAGGACAACCATGTAAACGATGGACAGAGGAAATAAGAGAGTCCATGGGAATCTCAATTTATGAAGCCCATAAATGGGCATTCTCCCGTGGTTTATACTTCATCTTGACACCGCAAGGTACAAGAGGAACATGATGAGATGAGATGAGAATGATGAGATGAGATGAGATGACAAAATGAGATGTGAGATGAGATGAGTACAATGATCACAGAACGTATCCTGGACAATGCTAGTTAGTATAGAAATGTTTTGGTCAACGTTAAACAGTTAAACAGTATTAGGATACTATGGCACAACCCATACAAACAGATCAAATTTGAATAATGAAGACAAAAAATAGGTTGCACCATTTATTGTCTGGCATATTTCACTGCACCTCACCAGAGCCTACTGCAGAAGTAATGTAAAACAAAGTAAAACATTGAATCCTTCAAGCTAAAATATACAGTATGTATATTCCGAAAGTAATTTTAACTGTGTACCACAACATTTTTGTTGTGTACCACATAATTAGTATTGTGTACCATAGTAATTTTAACTGTGGACCACATAATTTTTATTGTGTACCATAGTAATTTTAATTGAGTACCATAGTAATTGTAACTATGTACACTGGCAATTTTAACTGTGTATCATGTAATTTTAATTGTGTACCACAGTAATTATAACTGTGTACCTTGGCGATTTTAGTAAAACCACGGTAATTATGACTGTATCACAGTAATTGTAAACTGATTATCCTGTCCTTTGGTTTACACAACAATGACCTGACCACATGAGTTGCAACTGCTTCAGCATATCTTAATATGATCCATTTTGTCCCCATCAATCACACGGGTGTGTGTGTGTGTGTGTGTGTGCGCATGCACGCACAGAGAGAGAGAGAGATATACACATCCTTTACAAAATGAATCACTCAGTCATTGTAAAAATTACTCATCTACGCTCCCTCACACACATATACTCTTCTCTCTCTCTCATGCACGCACGCATGTGTGCGCGCACACACACACACTCATTCACACACACACACACCAGCTCACAATCACACTAACAAGCATGCACTCTTTCATAATTCTCTCTCTCACACATACACACACAAACACATACATACATACACAATCATAAATGCTCCAGAAATCTGGCTAGCACCATACACCTAATACCCCTCTAAAAGTGTAAAAGCGCTCCTTTACATTTTTTTAACATTTGCACACAACAGTTCAACAATAATCAACCATCACATAAAGCACTCACAATTTACTTACCACTACAGCACATTTATATAAATTCAATGAATAAATCAACAATAACCAACCATTACACAGAAGAATAAGGTCACCAGGTCACTTACTTTTCATGGTTAGGTGACCCCAGATGCTCCTCCTTTTGCTGCTGCTTCTTCTCCTTGGCCTGGTTAACTTCCTGAAGTTTAATTAAACCTGCAAAAGGTCGATATGTGTTTAAAATCAAGTAATATGAAATGGCAAATGACGGGCACTATACTAAAGGTCATAATGTTTATTAATTCATTCATTCATTCAGTATGCCCTTTGCAGAACCTCGCTCTCATAAAAACCCTCCGGAAAACTTCTCGATCACAAGCAAGATGTCCCGTGTCTGATACATCCATCTGGAGATCATCCACCACACCCTGCACCCATCTTCTCTTTGGCCTTCCTCTTCCTTTCTTCCCAGGCATATACCCCTCCCTTATTGTTCTCTCCAAACTTTCATGTCGTTTCAAGTGACCAAAATATTTCAATTTTCTTTGTTTTATCGGCTTTAATAGCCAACCCTCTTCAATATTTAGCTCATGAAGTAAGGATTCATTAGTTCTTTTCTTTATCCAAGATATTCTTAGAACCCATCAATAACATTTACATTCGAAGGCATTTATGCGCTGTTCAGCTTGTTTAGTAAGTGTCCAGGTCTCACAGGCGTATGTTGCAATGGGAAAGATGCATGCTCTTAAAAATCACATTATATGACAAGCCAATTGGTGGGTGGTATACTAAAGGTCATAGTGTGTATAATATCAAGACGTATGAAATGCCAATTGGCGGGTGCTATACTAAATGTCACAATATATACCTATAATAAGATTGGCAGTACACGAGACAGAAGGCTGTGGACAGACATGACCACCAACAACGCACAGCATGGACTATAAGATCTTAGGCTTATGATCCTAGATCCCAATATTGGGATCCTAGTATTCTAATTTGGCATGTCATAACTATAAAAAAAGAGTTAAGAGGCCAATCAGGTGAAGAGCAGAAGGACTTGTACTCACTGGCTGTATCCAAGCCATTAATTGTCTCAAGCTTCTGGTGATGTGATTTCTTGTTGGCCTGGTTGAGTAAAACAACATCATATAAGTCACATCATATTATACACAGTTTACAATATGACTGCTACCATATGACACTGGACGGTACTACCTGCTTTCTGTCAGTGCCAAATGTTGGAGGGCAATCACTAAACCTGACACCTGACATTGTGCCAACGGCTTTTGATAGAGGAAGGCAATTGGGAGGGTACAAGCCTTACCCTAGAGTGAAGAAATGCAACCTACAGACTAAATGCCATGGCAGTGCAGACCAGAGAGAGAGAGAGAGAGAGAGAGAGAGAGAGAGAGAGAGAGAGAGAGAGAGAGAGAGAGAGAGAGAGAGAGAGAGAGAGAGAGAGAGAGAGAGAGATCATTACATATCAGATCTCACTACCCGAGAGATCAGGGTTGTGTGATATCATTAGGTATCAGATCTCACTACCCGAAAGATTAGGGGGCATGTGATATCATTAGGTATCAGATCTCACCACACGAGAGATTGGGGGTGTGTGATATCATTAGGTATCAGATCTCACCACACGAGAGATTGGGGGGCGTGTGATATCATTAGGTATCAGATCTCACCACACGAGAGATTAGGGGGCGTGTGATATCATTAGGTATCAGATCTCACCACACGAGAGATTGGGGTGTGTGATATCATTAGGTATCAGATCTCACCACACGAGAGATTGGGGTGTGTGATATCATTAGGTATCAGATCTCATCACACGAGAGATTGGGGTGTGTGATATCATTAGGTATCAGATCTCATCACACGAGAGATTAGGGGGCATGTGATATCATTAGGTATCAGATCTCATCACACGAGAGATTAGGGGGATATCATTAAGTATCAATTATTCTGGAAAAGATGTCCAGCCCAAACCTGAGATTAAAGCTGATAGCTTCTGAATACAGTGTAACCTTTCAGCCATGGTTCTGTAGGATGTGGCTTCAATTCCCAGTTGTAGTCAGACTTTCTGTTCTAGACTGTATGCTTCTGTTGTCTAGCCAGTCACATAAGATGGGTACTGTATCATTCGGATTGTCAGGTCTTAGTCAGATATGACTGAGCTAACGTATGACAGTAGACGGTACTACTTGCTTTCTGTTAGCGCAAAATGTTGTGCAGCGCTCACCAAACCCAACACCCCACATTGTTCCAACGATTTCGGGCCTTATCCTGGTGCGAGGAAATGCAACCTAAAGACTAAATGTTGTGTTAGGGCAGATCAGGTCCTAAGCCTTGGCCGGCAACTGGTCTAGGATTGAAGCTTCGACAGGTGGACAGTTAGAGCATTGCTTTGCTGATCCGCCAGCTTCTGCACCTTGTCTTGATCCAGATGTATTGGTGTTAACTTTCCTCTGGAGAACACTAGGCAGGCTGAGAGAGGGATCATGCTGCATGGGCAACACATGGTCTCTACAATTCAGCCCAGGCTTTGTGCCATGTAGAGGTATAACTGCATCCCTGCTCTACCGCCATAGGTTGTAGTTATTATGCCTTCTTTGAAGCACATTGTAGCACACTACCTGTCAGAGCTGCCAGGTGACAGTAGTAGTAGTAGTATACCATTCAAAACGATCTTTTCCCTTTTTTTTTTTTAGCATATCCTTTTACAGGACTTAGCTGTCAACACCAGCATCTTTCAGCTGTATGTTGATCTCTTGGCAAGATTACGCTCAGTAGTTTGCTATTGCTTTCTGAGCGGCCGGCTCACATACCCCGTAAGTTACCGATGCGATTCGAACCACTGCTGATTTGAACCGTCATCACGTTACCTGACGAGAGTATACGAGATTACGGAGAAAAGTCATAACCTCTAAGCCACGAACAATGTACAACATTTATTGCTTGGCATATTTCGCTGCATCTCGTCAGGTGCATACTGCAGTTATATATCATATAAAGTGGATACAGAAATAATACTTCCGGTTAAACAATTAAAACACATAGTCACAAATATTGTTCAAACGTTATCCCCATGGTCATTTAAAATTTACAACAAACTCTTTCTGTTTGCTCACAACCGGCTGGAACCACCTAATTGTTAACACTACACTATATTTGAGCAATTGTTTATTGTTCGTTGAATGCTGGTTGTCTCAGTCTTATAGCTATATACGAGGGGAAGTCAATAAGCAAGTCACAAATGGCTGCAGTAGAATAACTAAATATGATATGAACTTGGAACCAGTTTATTTTTATACATACATTGTCACTTTATTTCTCAACATAATTTCCACCAACATTAATGCACTTATCCCATCGTTTTATCAGTCCTCCCAAACCGGCTGCATAGAACTGCGTGCTCTGTTTTCTAAACCATGTTTTCACTTAACATTCAACTTCGGCGTCATTCGCGAAATGTCTCCCGCCAATGTGGGTTTTCAGTGGACCAAACAGGTGGAAATCACTAGGGGCTAAGTCGGGGCTGTAAGGTGGATGTTCCAGAACTTCTCACCTTAGTTGCTTAATTTTCTCCTGAGTTAATCGAGCCGTACGTGGTCTGGCATTGTCATGAAGAAGCAACACTCCTCTAGTCAGCAATCCTGGAAATTTCAATCGATCATGCATTATGCTGTATGCTGAACCATGTGAGCACCATATTGCAGATGCTACAGAGTCTATCGTTACTCAGCTGTCACCTCTAATCATCTCCTCCACCCGCTGCACGGATGCTTCTATTGCAATCTCAACAGGACGACCAGATCAGATTTTATCAACAATTTTAGAACATCCTTGAGAAAATGTTTCTACCCAGCTATGCACCACTTTACAGGACAAACATTTGTCAGCATAAACATGAAGCATTTCCTTATGAATGTCCTTTGCAGGCAGTCCTTTTGCCCACAAAAAAACGCACAACAGCACGTTGCTCTTTGGTTGTACACTCCGTAAGTACAGTCGCCATTTTGTTTATGTGCTGCACATGCGCATGAGACACCTAGCGCCACCTGATGAATGGGAATACAAAGTTTGATGTTGCTGTCACCTAATGACACCTGTAGAAAACACCAACTACATTTACCTGCCATCCCATAGAACTGTGTGACTTACTTATTGACTCACCCTCGTATAATGTTCTACTTTCATTAGCCTCTCCCAGGCTATCCTTGTAAGTTACTCTGGTAGTCCAAGAAATTAGCAACATTCATCTCAGGAATCACATCTCTGTACTTCCAAATTCTTCCTAATTTGTTCATTTACATTCTATGATTCACTGCTATACACCGATCAGGTTATATATAACATTTGAGTACTCTCTTTCTGACATTCCATGATATCGACTCACTGTTTTGGCCAAATTTTTTTTTTTAAATTGCATTACAGGACATTGTAGTCAACACTAGCATTTTATTGCCGTTGTTGATGTCTTGGCAAGTTTTTATGTTCTGTAGTTTGCCATTGCTTTCTGAATGACTGGCTCCCATACCAACACGTTAAAACCAGCGAGACAGTCTGCTGCCAAATCGGTCGCCACTGTGTTTCGAACGTGGGTAAGTGGCATCACGAATTGCGTCCGTAATGCCATTGCCACGGTGACCGCCATCGCCACATCGATATGAAGACCGTTTTGGCCATTAGCTATAAACAAACAAAGGCAAGCAAAACAACAGTTATACACATGAAAAGCATACAGTATCTTCCATGAATACAGACACTCACATTTCCCAGGTGATTGATGTCATCTCGACAGATGATATTTTTCATTTCTGGGTCAGTATACTTAAAGTCCCCGGTGTCGTCCAGAAATGTATGGCTGTCAAACTCCTCCAACAACTTTTTCATTCTTGCATCCTCCTTCTTCTTCCTCTTTTTCTCCTCCTCTTTCGTCTCCAGCAGTTTTCTGCAAAAATACCAGTCAAATGAATTCATTGCAAGACATCAAGTATTTCACATAGGCAGGTACAACTTAGGGTTTGAACTCGTGTACAACTGAAGAGAATTGCTGACACAGGAGACAATGGATTTACATGAAGAGATAATTTACACGATCCAAGAATTTACGTAATCAAATAATTTACATGATCAGACATTATATATGATTAGATGATTTTAGATGATTTACATGATCAGACAATTTATATGATCATAAGATTTAATTATCAGACAATTTACACAATCAAATGATTGCAAGATTGTCTGTCCCTGTTACCGCGGTCCATAAGGGAAGCCAGGAACAGTCACACTGTAACCAGCCATGCAAGAGGTGACCAAGGAGGATTGGTTTGTGACTGGCCACCTCATCCCATATAAAATATTAGGTTTAAATCCAACCAAATATAAAAGTCTACAAAGAGATGGGTGAGGGTTGGCGTAGGACCTATTCTCTATTGGGAGATGAGGAGGAGGAGGAAACATAGACATGATTTTGTTTTAATCCGTTGATGGTAGTTCAGCTAACGGTTAGTAGACACTTAAGTATATTTGATGTTTTATGTTAACCTCAGGTTAGAATCGTTTGTTTTTGTTTTAATGAGTTAACATTAATTCAGTTAATAGTTAGTTGTTGTGTTGTTTTTTTTTTGCATATCCTTTTTTCCAGAAAGTTTTTTTAAAGAACTGAAGTCAATGAAACGAGGGCACCAACAAAACACATATGGTTTAAAAGACAAAAATGGGAATATGATAAATACCAATGAGGAAATGTGCTACACATGGAAAGAATATTTTGTTGAATTACTAAATTGTGAAGCTCCAAGTAACACTTTCCCACAGGAAGAGGTTCTAACATGTGAACCAAAAATTGAAGAACCTACATTTGAAGAAATCCTATATGTAATCACACGACTTAAAAACAATAAGGCAACTGAGACTGATGGAATTGCTGCTGAATTTATAAAGGCAGGTGGCCATGCATTACATCTAAAGCTATACGAACTAATAATAAAAATCTGGAGGACAGAAGAATTACCCCATGACTGGAAAGAGTCATTATTAATACCTATCTTTAAGAAAGGAGACAAGTTCCAAAGTGAAAATTATAGAGGAATATCACTACTGTCCACAAGCTATAAGATAGTTAGTTAGTTAGTTAGTCGACAGATCATCCTCGCTGCACATCGAACCATACAGTCCATAAGTGCTCGGATCCCCTCCTCAGCAAATCCCGCAGCGTGTAGCGGCTAACGACGCCAGTTCTGTGTTGGTTTATCAATCTTCTTTGGCTTCCTGCGTAGTGTTCTTGTTTGGCCACACCTCTTTTAATTTGATGCTCTAGCAGTCTGGCCATTGTTGTAGATTCACAGTCATCACTTGGTTCTCGCAAAAGTCTCACATCACGTAGAGCATTCAGAATGTCAGCCTGGTCCATGGCGCGTCCGCCCTCCACAGTAGCCTCACTTGCGAGCTTGTCAGCCCGCTCATTTCCTTGTACTCCCGCATGCCCTGGCACGAAGATGAAACTAATCTTTGCCAGCCGAGACCGCTTCAGAGGCAGCAACCATTCTCTTCGGATCGACCCCTCCTCTATCCTCTTGATCATGTTCATTGAGTCGCTAAGGAAACAAGCCCTGGTGAATGTCTGTGTCTCGAGCCATGTTATTGCTTTACTTACTGCCATGACTTCCATGGTCAGGCTACTTGTGGTTTCAGTGAAAGCACCAGAGTCCTCCTTCACAATTCTCCCTCCGGCCCGAGCTGTAAAGGCCCATGAGCTTCTCACATGTCGGACGACCGACCCATCTGTGTAGATGACCGCGTCACCGTCTAGCGAATTCTCGAAAATCAACGCTTGTACTTCAGCCTCAACAGCAGCCGGATTTTCTTGTCTGCATTTTCTATCTAATTGGATGCAAACTGAAAAGGATGTGCAGAAGTCTGTTGGCACTTGCACCCACTCCTCGCCAGGTTCTAAGTCCTCAAGTGAACACACCTGTTGAAGAATGTCTTCGGCTTGACCCATCCACGACCGTCCTCTTTTTAACCTGCTGCCCTTCACCTTCCTAATTTCACTATGCAGTGGATGTTGTGTGTTTGCGTTAATTCTGAGGTAGGCGCGTGCCCTGCAAACTTGTATTCTCTCTTCAATGGTTGGAAAATCAAGAAGGTAGCGCATCGCCCTGCATGCTGTATCTCTTGTACATCCAAGAATAATGCGCATAGCTTCATTCTGTATCCTTTCCATCCTTTCTATCTGCTTATGGCTGAGAGTCAAGATTGCCATTGCATACTCCAAAACAGACATGACCAGCCCCTCGTACAGAAGACATAGATGGCGCTGCTCACAGTTTGCTGCCGCCATCACCCGCATCGCTGCCAAACCCCGCTTGGCCTTTGTTATCACCTGAAGCTATAAGATACTATCTGCAGTATTACTAAATAGACTAAAACCATATTCAGAAGACATATTAGGTGACTACCAGGCGGGTTTTAGACAAAACAGATCAACAATAGATCAGATATTTATCTTACGACAAATAGCCGAGAAAAATTGGGAATATAAAAGAGATCTCCATAACATTTTTGTGGATTTAAAAAAGGCTTATGATAGTGTCCATAGGATAGTCTATGGAATGCTATGCGGGAATTTGGAATACCAAGGAAGTTAATCAACATGACCAGACTATGCATGGAAGATACTTATAATACACATACACATTGGCACCTTGCCGTCTTGACAGACGATAGTTTGTGCTTTAAAAAGGCATAATAACTCTTAACTATGGCGGTAGCGAGTGTGACTGATAAGGCCAATTTGCGCTGTAAATGTCCGTTCACAGTGGGTGCATGTGAACACATGGTCATTTCCACCATCATGCACCATCTTACGTCTCAAACGCTTGGTGTGTGACTTTTCTGCAATAATTTTCTCCTTTGACTTTATTCCATTTCTGATATTTGCCCTCCATGCAACACGTTCAGCAGCGACTTGCTCCCAATGTGCATTATCAATGCCTGTATCAATCATGTCCCGCTTACACACATCTTTGTATCGTAGTAGAGGCCGACCCTGAGATCTCTTACCCATCTGTAATTCACCAAAAAAGATATCCTTTGGTATTCTACCATCATCCATCCGCCTAAGATGTCCTATCCATCTAAGTCTACGAAGACTGAGCATGGAATAAACTGTCACACAACCTGATCTTTCCAATACTTCAGTATTTGTGATTTTGTCTTGCCACTTAATACCAAGAATTCTTCGCAGACACCGCATATGAAAGCTGTTTAAATTGTTCTCTTGGTGTGAGTAAGTTGTCCAGGTTTCACTGCCATAGAGAAGAGTACTAAGGACACAGGCTTGGTAGACAAGGACTTTTGTTTTGGCAGTAAGCTTCCTGTTCTCCCAGACTCTTTTTCTTAACCTGTTCATTGTTGTTGTTGCCTTACCAATCCGGATGTTGATTTCCTGATCTAGGGATAATTTGCTATTTACCACCGATCCTAGATATGTAAAATGGTCTACTATCTCTAGTTCGGCGTCGTCAATAAAGATTGATGGTACCCCATGTGCACCTTGTGACATAATCTGTGTCTTCTTTTTGCTAATTGTTAAACCAAATTCAGAACAAGCATTGGAGAATGCAGATAGTAGACATTGCAATTCTTCCTCAGAGTGGGTCGTAACTGCAGCATCATCTGCAAAAAGCAACTCTCTGATCAGTACCCTCCTAACTTTGGTCTTAGCCTTCAATCTCTGAGCATTGTAGAGGCCGCCATCTGAGCGTGAGTGAATGTATATACCACCATCCTGATCACGAAATGCATATTTCAGTAGAAGTGAAAAGTATATTCCAAAGAGGGTGGGAGCTAGTACACAACCTTGCTTAACTCCACTCTTGATTTCAAATTCTTCAGAAGTTGCACCATCAAACTTGATTATACCCTTCATGCCTGTGTGGAACGATTCCACAATAGACAGAAGAGTTGGTGGGCAGCCAATCTTCTTTAGTGCCTTGAACAGACCCTCACGACTGACCAAATCAAATGCCTTTGTGAGGTCGATGAAGGCAATAAACAGTGGTTGATTCTGTTCACGGCATTTTTCTTGCATTTGTCGCAATGAGAATATCATATCAGTGGTAGACCGGTTCTGTCGAAAGCCACACTGTGATTCGGGGTAGACTTGATCTCCTAGGACTTGAAGTCTGCGCAGAACAATTCTGGCAAATACTTTTCCAACAATACACAGAAGTGAGATACCCCTATAGTTGTTGCAGTCGCTCCGATCGCCCTTGTTCTTGTACAGTGTTATGATGCTTGAATCTTTGAAATCCTGTGGGACTTGTCCTTCACGCCAGCATAGCTCTATTAGCTGGTGGATCTGTATAGTGAGTGTGTCTTGCCCACTCCTGATAACCTCTATTGGAATCCCATCCTTACCTGGAGCCTTGCCAGATGCAAGTTCATTTATAGCACACTTAACTTCTGTTATGGTGGGAAGTGTGTCCAGGTGGTCAAGAGTTGGTAGAGCCTCTATGGCGTTGAGGGCATTATCCGCTAGTTTGGTCTCACTTGAGTAAAGCTCCAAATAGTGCTCTACCCATCTGTCCATCTGCTGTTTCTTATCAGTGATGACTTCTCCAGTCAAGGTTTTCAATGGTGCACTTCTTTTGATCACTGGACCACAGGCTTTCTTTATTCCTTCATACATGCTTCTTATGTCTCCCTTATCACTTGCGATTTGAATGGACTCACATAACTTGATCCAATAATCATTTGCACACTGCCTGGCAGCCTTTTGCACATCCTTCCTAGCTTGCCTTAGCTCACTCAGAGTGTTACGCGTTGGTCTTTCCTTGTTTCTTAAGAGAGCTTTCTTCTTCTTATCAATCAAGGGCTGCAGAGTCTCGCTGTTGGCCGCAAACCAGTCCTGCCTCTTATGATCCACAGTGCCGTAAACCTTTACGGCAGTTTTACAAAGAGTTTCCTTAAGTTTATTCCATTTATCATTTACTGTACAATTTTCTGGTGTATCAGTGAAAGCGTCTTCAAGTTGCTGTTGAAACTGAAAGCACTTTTCAGGATCATGAGTGTTAATAATATTAATCCTGGGGCTAGATTTGTGTTTAGCTGTGTAGATTCTCTTTGGTCTCAGTCTAACATACTTATAATATAGTAACATATAAAGGCAGGAAATCAGACCCTTTCCAAATAACATCTGGCTTGAAACAGGGTGATGCACTATCGCCGCTACTCTTCAATCTGGCTCTAGAGAAAGTTGTAAGGAAGGTAAAGGAGGAATGTGATATTGGAGGAACATCCAAGCTGCTTGGTTATGCAGATGATATAGATATTATAGGGGAAAATGAACAAAAGACATTGGATGGGGCTGGTTATCAACCAAGATAAGACAGAATATATGGTAATTTCAAGAGATGGAATGGCTAAAAACTCTGGCCACATACAAATAGATAATATGACCATTAAAAGAACGGAAACATACAAATACCTGGGTACAATCTTCAACTGCTCCAACATCATAAGGGAAGAAATACAAACTAGAATCAACTCTGGAAATAAGATATACTATGCACTACAACATCTACTAAAATCAAATGCGCTATCTCGTAACACCAAAATCACAATATACAAAACACTGATCAGACCAGTTGTGCTGTGTGGCTCTGAAACCTGGAGTACAATGAAAGGAGACGAAGCCTTATTACAAACCTTTGAGAACAAAATTTTAAGACGCATCTTTGGACCCATTAGTGATACACAAAGTGGAGAGTGGAAAAGAAGAGGTAACAAAGACATTTATGATCTGTTTAAGTCCCCGCTAATCACTGGTATCATGAAGGCTAATAGACTACAATGGCGCTATCTCGTAACACCAAAATCACAATATACAAAACACTGATCAGACCAGTTGTGCTGTGTGGCTCTGAAACCTGGAGTACAATGAAAGGAGACGAAGCCTTATTACAAACCTTTGAGAACACAATTTTAAGACGCATCTTTGGACCCATTAGGGATACACAAAGTGGAGAGTGGAAAAGAAGAAGTAACAAAGACATTTATGATCTGTTTAAGTCCCCGCTAATCACTGGTATCATGAAGGCTAATAGACTACAATGGCTGGGGCATATAGAAAGAATGGAAGATAATAGGGAAACAAAACTCGCTTACACTCAAGAAATAAATGACCGTAGACCCCGAGGTAGACCAAGAAGACGGTGGAGAGATAATACATATACAGACCTACAAACACTTGGAATCAACGACTGGCAAGAGAAGGTCCACCAGAGAGACGAATGGAGACGGATTGTATCTGCAGCAAAGAACCTCAATGGCTCGGAACGCTGAAGAAGAAGAAGAAGAAGAAGAAGAAGAAGAAGAAGAAGAAGAAGAAGAAGAAGAAGAAGAAGAAGAAGAAGAAGAATATCCTTTTTACAGCATATCATTGTCAACACCAGCATTTTACTGTTGTTGTTGATGTCTGGCAAGTTTACGTTCAGTAGTTTGCCATTGCTTTCTGAATGACCGGCTCCCATATAACTCGTTAAAACCCAGCACAACGTGATCTGCTGCCAAATTGGTCGCAACTGTGTTTCGAACGTGGATAAGTGTGCTTAAGAATCGTGTCTGTAAGCCCGTAGCCATGGAAACTGGCAAACAATTAGTAAACATTTAAATATATTTATGTTTATGTTAATGTCAGGTTAGAATCATTCATTAGTTGTTGCTCTTAAGGACATATTAAGATGTGAAATAAATTGTATTTAATCACACAAGAAGGAAACTGTACAACCCTAGCCCCATGTTTTGATAGACTATTCTGCACTCAATGGTGATCTGGTCAATATCATGTTTTGATAGACTATTCTGCACTCAATGGAGATCTGGTCAATATCATGTTTTGATAGACTATTCTGCACTCAATGGAGATCTGATCAATATCATGTTTTGATAGACTATTCTGCACTCAATGGGAATCTGGCCAATATCATGTTTTTACAGACTATTCTGCACTCAATGGGGATCTGGCCAATATCATGTTTTGGTAGACTATTCTGCACTCAATGGGGATCTGGCCAATATCATGTTTTGGTAGACTATTCTGCACTCAATGGGGATCTGGCCAATATCATGTTTTGGTAGACTATTCTGCACTCAATGGGTATCTGGCCAATATCATGTTTTGGTAGACTATTCTGCACTCAATGGGAATCTGTCCAATATCATGTTTTTATAGACTATTCTGCACTCGATGGGAGATCTGTCCAATATCATGTCGGTCGCCTTTATTTTCCAGGTAATTTCCTGGTGCCTATTTTAGGTTGAGTTCATGGTAAATATCCACCTACATTGGGACTGGCTAGCCACCAGGCTACCGCAGCTTCCCTACTGAAGGAATGCCTACATCTTTATAAAACACAGCCTGTATCAGCACTATGTGAGAAAACTACACTATGGAGATCTCAAAAAACTCTAAGGAGGTGAACAAACTCTATGGAGGTGTCAACAAACTCTAAGGAGATGTCAACAAACTCTATGGAGGTCAACAAACTCTAAGAATGTCAACAAACTATGGAGATGTCAACAAAATTTAAGGGGATGAACAAACTCAGTGAAGGTCAACAAACTCTAAGGAGATGTTAACAAACTATGGAGATGTCAACAAAATTTAAGGGGTGAACAAACTCAGTGGAGGTCAACAAACTCTAAGCAGATGTCAACAAAATTTAAGGGGATGAACAAACTCACTGGAGGTCAACAAACTCTAAGAATGTCAACAAACTATGGAGATGTCAACAAACTCTAAGAAGGTGAACAAACTCAATGGAAGTCAACAAACTCTAAAAATGTCAACAAACTATGGAGATGTCAACAAACTCTAAGGAGGTGTCAACAAACTCTAAGGAGGTGAACAAACTCTATGGAAGTCAACAAACTCTAAGGAGATGTCAACAAACTATGGAGATGTCAACAAACTCTAAGGAGATGTCAACAAACTCTAAGGAGGTGAACAAACTCTATGGAAGTCAACAAACTCTAAGGAGATGTCAACAAACTATGGAGATGTCAACAAACTCTAAGGAGATGTCAACAAACTCTAAGGAGATGAACAAACTCTATGGAAGTCAACAAACTCTAAGGAGATGTCAATAAACTATGGAGATGTCAACAAACTCTTAGGAGATGTCAACAAACTCTAAGGAGATGTCAACAAACTCTAAGGAGATGTCAATAAACTATGGAGATGTCAACAAACTCTAAGGAGATGTCAACAAACTCTAAGGGGATGTCAACAAACTATGGAGATGTCAACAAACTATGGAGATGTCAACAAACTCTAAGGAGATGTCAACAAACTCTAAGGAGATGTCAACAAACTCTAAGGAGATGTCAACAAACTATGGAGATGTCAACAAACTATGGAGATGTCAACAAACTATGGAGATGTCAACAAACTCTTAGGAGATGTCAACAAACTCTAAGGAGATGTCAACAAACTCTAAGGAGATGTCAATAAACTATGGAGATGTCAACAAACTCTAAGGAGATGTCAACAAACTCTAAGGGGATGTCAACAAACTATGGAGATGTCAACAAACTATGGAGATGTCAACAAACTCTAAGGAGATGTCAACAAACTCTAAGGAGATGTCAACAAACTCTAAGGAGATGTCAACAAACTATGGAGATGTCAACAAACTATGGAGATGTCAACAAACTATGGAGATGTCAACAAACTCTGAGATGTCAATAAACTATGGAGATGTCAACAAACTCTAAGGAGATGTCAACAAACTATGGAGATGTCAACAAACTCTAAGGAGATGTCAACAAACTATGTAGATGTTAACAAACTCTAAGGAGATGTCAACTCTAAGGAGATGTCAACAAACTATGGAGATGTCAACAAACTATGGAGATGTCAACAAACTATGGAGATGTCAACAAACTCTAAGGAGATGTCAACAAACTATGGAGATGTTAACAAACTCTAAGGAGATGTCAACAAACTCTAAGAAGGTGAACAAACTCAATGGAAGTCAACAAACTCTAAAAATGTCAACTATGGAGATTTCAACAAACTCTAAGGAGGTGAACAAACTCTAAGAATGTCAACAAACTAGGGAGATGTTAACAAACTCTAAGGAGATGTCAATAAACTCTAAGGAGGTGAACAAACTCTAAGAATGTCAACAAACTATGGAGATGTCAACAAACTCTAAGAAGGTGAACAAACTCAATGGAAGTCAACAAACTAAAAATGTCAACTATGGAGATTTCAACAAACTCTAAGGAGGTGAACAAATTCAGTGGAGGACAACAAACTCTAAGGAGATGTCAACAAACTCTAAGGAGGTGAACAAACTCTATGGAAGTCAACAAACTCTAAGTAGGTGAACAAACTCTATGGAAGTCAACAAACTCTAAGGAGGTGAACAAACTCTATGGAAGTCAACAAACTATAAGGATGTCAACAAACTATGGAGATGTCAACAAACTCTAAGGAGGTCAATAAACTCTAAGGAGGTGTCAACAAACTCTAAGTAGGTCAACAAACTCTAAGGAGATGTCAATAAACTCTACGGAGACCACAAGTTGACTTGCTTTCTTTAAACATAGGTTAACGTTTGAAGGTGAACAAAGAAGAGACAGATTATCTTTAACTTAGTTATTTAAAAAAAAATACCAGTATTACATTAATGTGTCAACTGTATCAACATTTTTGTTTGTGTTTAAAAACTAATATAATGGCCTGGTCATGTGACATAATTCTGACAAGAATACGGACTGAATCTGAGACTATAGGATCATGTAAGATGGTGAACCATGACGCACCCCACTCATTGGCATAGCAAACAAGAATGATGAATATGAACATCTCTTGTACACACACATGCAATCACACACTCAATCACACACGCATGCATACACACACTCACACACGTAATACATGTACGCACATAACACAAACAATTATTACAAAGGAGTTCTCCTATGTATAACCTCACCTCAATTCTTCTGTTCGTTTACGTTCCTCCTCTTCTCTCTCTTTCTCCTCTTTCTCTCTTGCCTCACGTTCTTGTTGCTCTTTCTCCTCTTGGGCCAACCTTTTCTTTTCCAATTTTTCTCTCTTTTCTTTTTCTTGCCTCAAAAGGTCTTCATTGATTTCTTTCAATTGCTAGAAAATTATTGTACGTATGTATGAATTAAATCATTAAATAAGTACAAATGTATGGATAAGAAACATAGAGAATGATAACTGCAAAAATTACTAATAAACTATAAACATTCATAAATTGGTTGTTGCCTGCGCAGAATAGTCAGACTAAAATGATATAACGGAATCAACAATATGGCGCTCATGGAGTTAAGTTGAGTTAAGAACCGACATCCCAACACTCGGGACATTCCCATATGTGCTCCATCCTCATCTGCAACAGCCAGTAAAGAAACCTAGTAGCAGGCTGAATAACAGTCCATCTGATCTTTCCTTGGAAATTATGGCCAGATCCTCTGGTCACTCCCTGCAGTACTATTCTCTCCAAGCCTTGATAATCTACCCCATCTTCTGCACTATACACATGATCCCATTCTGCCTTATCATGCATCAATACACCACTCATCGGAGCAGACTCAGCCAGCTTGATCTCCACCACACATCATGTCCTGGGGAAAAGATCCAACAGATGCTTCTTATCTATAAAGCATGCCACTCTGCACGATGCATGCCTGTCTTCACCTTTCTCAACATTCTCTGTGAGTACGCTACAATCACGACATGTCTGTGGTGTGGTGTTTGTCCCCCAGCCAGTGGAACATTGCACTGACTGCTTCCACCTCCATTCTCAGACTAGATGTTATGGTATTTATGCCAGGCTCTCCTACACTAAACACCATCCATTAACCTACGCAGGCCCCTAATAACAAAGAAACACAACAACAACACAAGAACAGTAACATATTTCAAGAATATCAATGGAGATCCATCAAAGGAATACATAGATATCTTAACTACCAAACAGAATAGTAACATTGTAACCTAACATGCATTCATGTTACAAGATTAAAAATGGAATCAATGGCACTGCAGTAAAGCTTTAAAAATGTATTGAATGAATCACCACAAAACAGGAAGTAGAATCGGTAAGCTTTACTAGAACACGATCACAAGTAACAAACTGGACGTAGCAGCCAAAGCCTTCATCAGCATACAAACAAACAAACACACACCGATACAACTACATGAAAAATCTCTACATGAAAATATAAATATAAAAGTTACTCTTCTGTTTCCTTGTTATGGACATGAGACACGCGTGGTTGAATACTGAGTAAATTGTTATACAATACACATGGTATTCTGCCATACATACATGAAGTTACAAGTTAGTTGCATATCCTTTACAGGCTGTCGCAGTCAACCACAGCATTTTTTGGCTGTTTGTGATTTCTTGGGAAGTTTATGTTCAATAGTTTACCATTGCTTTCTGAACACTGGCACTCATACCATTTTTATAAAAACCAACTCAAGGCGGCCTGTTGCCAAATCGCCCACAGCTGGATCACAAACTACATCTGTAACCCCTACACCAAAGATGTAGTTTGTTCATGTAATTGTACCAGTGTGTGTCTGCAGTTTGTGTGAGATGATCATGTTGCTACTTGTGATCATGTTCTAGTGAGGCTTGTGATTCTACTTCTCATTCTTTGGCGATTCATTCATGTGCCTACCATGTATGTCATAAGAGTTAATTCAGGAAGGTTGGCATGAAACTGGCTGCCTCGGTAGAAACTTATTAAGTCTACAAAGGGCTGGCCATAAGTTGGCTTAGAGCCTCTGCTCCATTTCAAGAGAAGGTATGAGCTTGGTCACTCACCCCCGCATACTAAGCTCAGAGCCAAAAGAATCCACACAGCAAGGACAATAGGTTGGAACAAGAAGTTTAGTTTAGTTTAGTTTAGTCGTTGGATCAACATCACGGCACACGGGTGTAACCCATAAGTGCTCCGTTCTTCTCCTAACTCAAATCTGAGTTTTGGAGAAACTCAGCTCAGTGCACGAACTCCGTAGCACGGTGAGGATCCTGAAATACTTTGGGTAGATTTTTAACTCGAAATTTTGCCCGGGCAGCGCCGTTAGGCTACTCTTTTTCGATTCCCAACTGCCAAGGGATTTTTTACGTGCGCAACAATACACACGGGCGTCCGATCTCACTACCCAGAGACCAGGGGAAATTTTATTACTAGAAGTCCACGTGAAAAAAAAAAATCCTGGTCCACACCGGGGTGTGAACCTAGGACCTCCAGCACTCGAAGCGGACACTGTACCTCGAGACCACACAGGCCCCCCCCCCCCCCCCCCCAAGAACAAGAAGTACAGGGTTCATTGTCAAGATCAAGGCAACTTTTCTTGGGGCAGTGAAACAATGAGTTTGTGCATACACACAAAAACACTTGTGAAGAGCTCCATCATACAGATCAACTCCACCTCCTTCAGGCAGTAGTATGAGGCTCACTATGCCGCACCTTTCGGCAGCAAGACGGGTGTCAAACTGTCTGAGGAAAATGAGGCAGTGCTGAACAAGGTGCGCTCAACAACAAAAAAAGACCTGGAAGAAATATGTTGAGAGGAAGAAACCAATCAAAGTGGAGCAAGCCTTGGAAGAACAGTTTGACCCTGAAAGAGTCCTGGCCAAGATCGCCTCTCAACCAGGACAGTGTGGGAGAGTGGATGGTTACATCTTCAAAAGCAAATAGTTGGGGTTCTATTCCTGGAAAATGAAGTCCAAAAGTCCAAGAAGGTTAAATAATTGAATTTATTATGAGAAAGATAAAGTTCATGTAAACATTTTTAAAATAATGAATGCACCTGACCTTTTCCCTCTGCTTCTGTTCCATCTGAATCTGCTTCTTTGACTTTTTGTTTGTCTGTTCTTCTGCGTTATCTTTCCTGGCCTCCGTCTGAAAACAGGTGCAACATAAACAAGATTACATTCTAGAATTCCTTTCTATGTGAATGTAATATGTACAATAGATAACTGATGAGTGAACGATGAGAGGTTGGAAGGGCTGAATGTAAAGCGAGCCTGTGTAACCAATTTGTGACCCTTAGAAAACAAAGTTTGTTTGTTCGTTCATTCATTGTGACCAAATTCTGTGAGTACAACTAACATGCACAACTTCCAATGTTTGAAGTACTGTGTCAGTAGTTGTAATAGTAGTAGTACATAAGTACAACTGATATGTACAACTTGAGTCTGTTAAAGGAACAAACACACACAAATTACAATGTCTGAAGCACTGCTTTAGTGGTAGTAGTACATTAGGACAACTTACACAAACAACTTTACTTTCTTAATACAACACACACAACTTTAGAACATTAGTACAACTAACACACACAACTTTAGAACATTAGTACAACTAACACACACAACTTTAGAACATTAGTACAACTAACACAGACAACTTTAGTACAACTAACATACACAAATTTAGAATATTAGTACAACTAACACATATAACTTTAGAACATTAGTACAACACACACAACTTTTGAACATTAGTGCAACTAACACACACAACTTTAGTACAACACACACAACTTACACTGTCTGAAGCACTGCTTTAGTGGTAGTAGTACATTAGTACAATTGACACAAACAACTTTAGTTTCTTAATTCAACTAACACACACAACTTTAGAAAATTAGTACAACTAATACACAACTGACACTGTTTGAGGTACTGCCACTGTCTGGTGTCTGGGACTTCTCATGATCCTGTCTAGAGGGTGAATTCTGTGCCTGTTGTTTCCCTGGCCTGCAGAGGGAAGAAATAAAACCAGAATAAAAGGAAACCACCACGAAGATAGAGACACATTCATGCACTGTATGTTGAATGGGTAGATAAATCATTAAAAGTGTATTCTGGAAACCTGATCAAACCAAGAGAAAACAGTCCACATCGTCCATGACATGAGATGGCTTCAAACGAAAACTTTAAATGTGTCTTTTTTGGTGAACAAATTCTGAAAAAGGTGGAAATCACTTGGGGCTAGATCTGGTGAATACGGGGGATGTGGTACACACTGACAGTGGAGGTCTTTGATGGTCTCACCCGTTGCACAGGCAGTATGAGGTCGAGCACTGTCATGTTGCAAAAGTGCACCTTTACTCAGAAGTCCACGTCGTTCGGATTTGATAGCAGGTCAAAACTTCCTACTCCACTCATACACTTGCTGGACTGACAGGCATGCATCACCATACTGGACCTTCATTCACCAATGAATTTCTATGGGTTTCACCCCTTCCCTGATCAAAGAACGAATAACATTGCTGCTCCTCTTTGGTGCATGTCAAAAGTGGGGTGGCCATCTTTAAACTGTCCTTAGGACGTCAATGTGTTCGTCTGCACCATCATGTCACATGCTAAACACTCTTTACATCTTTAACAACAATACTGACAGATTACCAAACAATGGCATGGTTATTGTAATTTCTAACACACTTTTAAGGTTTTCATTTGAACGCTCCCTTGTATATTTCCTATGTTGTCTCTCAGTATCATGATAAAAGGTGCTCTCATCATCGTCATTATGCAGCAAACCCTTTTTAGATCATATCAACTCGTATGTAGAACATAGCAACTTCTTAGTCAAAAATTACTTGCATATTCTTTTACAGGACATCATAGTCAACCCCAGTATTTTTTGGCTTTTGTGATTTCTTGGCAAGTCTATGTTCAGTAGTTTGCTATTATTTTCTGAACGACCATATAAAAACTAAGCATTGCAAGGCAGTCTGCTTTCAAATCGCCCACAGCTGTATCTAACGCAGTATGCACGATTACAGATTGCGTTTGTAGCTCCTTCACCACAGAGCCGGCTTTGTACAAATTCTTTGTAGATCATAGCAACTCCTGTGAAGATCAGAGCAAATCCTTTGTATAACACAGCAAATACTTTTTAAAACATAGCAAATCATTTGCAGGACAGCAAATCCTTTGTAGAACAACAAATCCTTTGTTTATCAGCAAATCCTTTGCAGAACATGGCTCTCATTAAAGCTTCCCAGAAACACTCTTGAAGCTTCGCCAGATCCCTGCTTCTTTAATGGCCTGTGTCCACCGTCGCGTTGGTCGGCCCCTGCCTCCTCGTCCATGTGTAGTGTTGTGAAATGGTCCATGACCCATCTCGTCTCATCATCATCACATCTCATCTCATCGTGTTCCTCTTGTACCTTGCGGTGTCAAAGTGAAGCATAAACAGCAGGAGAGTGCCCATTCATGGGCTTCATATATCAAAATCCCCATGGATTTTATTATTCTTTCTGTCAATTATTTATATGGTCGGCCTCTTCTTCTGGTTCCATTTGCTTGTTATGGTATGCTGTTGCAGAGTACTATGGTACATCATTGCTTGTTATGGTATGCTGTTAGTTGGTAGCCTACTTATGTGGCCAAACCATTTCACTCGATGTTTTCTAATGAAATCTAGCGCTGCTATTACCCCCATTTTAATCCTGATTTCATTATTTCTGATTGTCTCTCTTCTTGACATGTTGAGCATCTTCTCAGGCATCTAGTACACCTCAGTACATTTCCACAGGAAAGATGCATGTTGTAAACATGTGTATGTTTATTTGTTTGCTGCTGCTGTCTTACAGAGATCCCGCACCCCCAGGCTGACCCCACCTATGATAGGTCCCATGTCCTGGGAAGTAAAGGCGACCAGCAGGATACTGACCAAGTCACCAACCAGGGGTCGCCAACCAGGGGGTCACCATGGGTCACCAATCAGGGGTCACAAACCAGAGGTCACCAACCAGGGGTCGCCATGGCCAAGTCATCTGCCTCATGTTCCGAAGGTTGAGGGTTTGTTCCTCGGACTGCACCTTTTGGACAAGTACAATTTTTCTGGAGACCTCTGGGGATCGTCGCTGGAGCTACAGATTTTGTGCTTTAAAGTGGCTTGCCATTCTGCGGTCAGAAAGCGAGCCATGTGGGGTAAAACTTGTTGCAATTATGTCACTCCTCTTAACCATACATACTGCTTTTTTATTTTAGTACTCATCGAGTGCCAGCTCTGTGGTAAAGGGATTAGGAATGCAATACGTAACCAGCATACTGTGTTCGAAACATAGCTGCAGGTAATTTGTAAGCAGACCGTCTTGCATTGGTTTCCATACAATGGTATGAGTGCCGGTCGTTCAGAAAGCAATGGCAAACTACTGAATGTAAACTTGTCCAGGAATCACAAACAGCCAAAAAATGCTGGAGTTGACTGCAACGTCCTGTAAAGGATAAGCAACTAACTTTTTAACCCATCGAGTAGTCTATAAAAACATTGAGTTGGCACCATATACCCATTATATCTCAAGGTGTTAAAGAGTGTCCCAAACTTTAAATGGGAAACTGATGTAATCAGATTCAAAATATCAAACAGGAAACTTACAAATCTGGAGTCCCTAACTTTAAGTGGGACACTGATGTAATTAGATTCAAAATATGACAGAAAACTTACAAATCTGGAGTCCCAAACTTTAAATGGGACACAGTTGTAATCAGATTCAAAATATCAGAATGGAAACTTACAAATCTGGAGTCCCTAACTTTAAGTGGGACACTGATGTAATCAGATTCAAAATATCAGACAGGAAACTTAAAAATCTGGAGTCACTAACTTTAAATGGGACACAGTTGTAATCAGATTCAAAATATCAAAATGGAAACTTACAAATCTGGAGTTGGCGACTTGGCCCTGGCTTGTGGCTCCTTAGTTGTGGTGAATGTCTTTGTAGACTCGGATCTTTCTGCCAGGGAATAAAATATAAATAAGTTCACCTGACTGTTATGACAACCACGACTAGCACAAAGTGTATTCTATCAAATGAAGAACATTTTACACAATAAGTTTTTGACATTGACAGCTAGAAAAAGAATTTTTGCATCGTACATAGAACCAGTTCTAACAAATGGCTGCGAATCATGGACAATTAGTAAACAAGCAAGTAAGCAAACAAGCTAAGGGAGTCTCCGTGGCGAAGTAGTCCGCTCTGTGGAAAGAGACCAAGCCATATGGGATAAAACCCGGTGCAATGAAGTCAATCCTCACGACTTTTAAGACTTGAAGACTTTTTTAAACAAGCAAAAACATTTCTGGATGCTAAAACTGACACAGAGGGAAAAAGAAACTAAACTCGCACACTAAACCACCACAATTATAACCAAGGCTGATCAAGCTGGTTGAACGAGGTTGAAAGTTTTTTTTTTTTTATATATATATATTGGATTGTATTGGTTTGGTCTGCCACAAGCTTGAGGCCATAACCAACTATCTGTCAGCCGCTCTCAAGCTCATTTCACCATCTGCTCGATGGTTACACATGACCCTATTTGGGGTAACTAAAAGAGTATGCCATCTTGCCAAGCAGGCTAGTGGACAGAAGGAGGTGTCTTTTTTCTCACTTAATAGAGGATAACACCCAACCTGATCACTCCATAACACTTGTTCACTTCCTCTATATTTTGTCCACTGTGCGTGATATTTGTTGGTATATGGTGTTGTATCTACTTACTAATGCTCTGCTTCTGTAAGCAAGCGTGCTACCAACATACCTCTAGTTTGCTCATGATTACAAACAGACAGAAACACAGAAGTTAATTAATTCCATTTACCTTTGTCAGCTGCCAGTTTTGTGGCTCGCTTGGCATCTTTGTTTTTCTTTTTAGCCGCTTTGCCTTTGGTTTTCCTTTCTTGAAAAAACTGGCCATGCTGAGTGCTTGTTTGAGCAAAGTTGGCATTCTTGCGGTAATGTTCACTAGCTCCCGATGCAGATTGGGCAGAGTAGGTATTACGTGGCATGTAGTCATAATCATCATCATCGTCACTGTCAGTTAAGTTATCATAATAGTCGTAGTAGGGGTTTTGTTCTGCAGTTGAAAAAGTGAGAAATGAATCAACAACTTAAAAATTACAATAATCATGTTATTGTCTTGTCTCTCTCATCTCATATTGTTTCTCTTGTATCTTGCGGTGTCGAGGTGAAGTATAAACAGTGGCAGAGTGCCCCCTTGTGGGCTTCATGTATCGATATTCCCATAGACTCTGCTATTCCCTCCATCCATGGACTCTATTCCCTCCGTCCATCGTCTGCAGGGCCAGGCGCAGTCCACACCTTGTAGACCTCATCTTATAACCTGTCAATATTGTTGTTAAGGATGTCAAGAGTGGTTAGCAGTGACATCATGGTGCAGACAAACATGGTGATGTCATTAGGACAGTTTAAAGATGGCTGCTCCACTTTTGACATGCACCATAGAGGAGCAGCATTCTGTTATCTGTTTTGTTTTTCTTTTATCAGTGAAGAGTTGAAACCTATAGAAATTCAACAGTGAATGAAGGTCCAGTGTGATGATGCATGCCTGTCAGTCCAGCAAGTGTATGAGTGGAGTAAGAATTTTCAGAACTTGTCAGTCCGATGAAGGAGTACAGCAGGTGGTACATGAGTGGTTACACACGTGACCAAGAGAATTTTTTTTTCAACAGGAATCCAAGCACTTTATCGGCACTGGAGGACTTACTATGAACGCAGTGGTGACAACATAGATAAGTGATATATTTGTTCTTTAATTTTTTAAGAATATATTCTCAAACAAACAAAACAAAACAACATTTAAGATGTTCATCTGAAGGCTTCTCACACAAACAGGTCAACTGAGGAGCTGGAGCAGCGGTGGTACAGTGGATAGCATTCTTGCCTGCCAGCGAACCAGATTTTTTACTGGTTCAGTGCCAACCAAATCATAGGTTTGAGCGGAATATGGAACACAATCAAATGAACAAGTATTATAATGTAAATGTCCGTGGACTGAGCACTGAAATTGAAGAGGATGCCATGAAACAACAAACAACATGATGACCTTAGTATGATGATATATCAACCTTCTGTCCAAATGGGAGGTCACATTAGACGATACATTATCCCTCAGCACTGAATCAATTAAACTAGGTCAACTCAGCCTTAAAATATGCTGGGATATAAAGGCAGTCAGTGTGGTATCGCTCACATCCTCCGTCCAGTGCCAACTGGCATATTAAAATATCCTGCGATATAAAGGCAGTCAGTGTGGCATCGCTCACATCCTCCGTCCAGTGCCAACTGGCATATTAAAATATCCTGCGATATAAAGGCAGTCAGTGTGGCATCGCTCACATCCTCCGTACAGTGCCAACTGGCATATTAAGATATCCTGGGATATAGAGGCAGTCAGTGTGGTATCGCTCACATCCTCCGTCCAGTGCCAACTGGCATATTAAAATATGGAGCTGGCATCAAATACCAAATGGGTCTCAAGGCATGTAAAACAGTTCTTTACTTTAAAACAAAAATATCATCAGCTGCCTATAGTACTTTGCAGTGGAGAGGGGGAGGCTTTACCCTGAGGAATCAAGGTCACCTGGCTAGTGCAGTCATCATGAACTGTGCAGGTTAGGGTGTTCTTTTTTGCCGCCCCACTGAAAAAATCCATCACCCTACTGAGGATTTGAACCCGGGTCTCCAGAATGGGAAGCCAGCATTCTAGCCACTCAGCCAGCTGCTCCTCAGTTCTTGACTTGATTACTGTACATAGAGAAGTGGGTGCTGGGACGTAACGACAGTCAGTGTGACACTTGTCACATCACCCACCGGCTGCCAACTGGTCTATATCAATATGGAGCTAGCCCATGTACCCGGCATGTCTCTGGGTATCTAACGCAGTTATTTTCTTGTTTACTTTAATCAACTGTAACAAGCGCAGCAATTGGTGAAGTGTCAGAATATCTGCTTCACATATTTACACGGCATGTCTCGGGGCATGTAACACAGTTGTTTTCTTGTTTACTTTAATCAACTGTAACAAGCGCAGCAATTGGTGAAGTGTCAGAATATCTGCTTCACATATTTACACGGCATGTCTCGGGGCATGTAACACAGTTGTTTTCTTGTTTACTTTAATCAACTGTAACAAGTGCAGCAATTGGTGAAGTGTCAGAATATCTGCTTCACATATTTACACGGCATGTCTCGGGGCATGTAACACAGTTGTTTTCTTGTTTACTTTAATCAACTGTAACAAGTGCAGCAATTGGTGAAGTGTCAGAATATCTGCTTCACATATTCACATGGCATGTCTCGAGGCATGTAACAGTTATTTTCTTGTTTACCTTAATCAACTGTAACAAGCGCAGCAAGTGGTGAAGTATCAGAATGTCTGCTTCACATATTGTGGGATGTGTGTTCCAGCCTCAGTAAGATGGGTTATTTTTTTATTTTTAACCCTAGCATATAAATTACATGGCGGTTGCTTGTGAAAGTTACCTATATTCAGTTCGGCAAAACTCTCCTGGCACACAGCAGCTAAACTATGGATATTATAGCGTAAACATCATTGTCATCATCTAGTTGATCATTACAGAGAAAACATCATTGTCATCATGCAGTAGATCATTACAGAGAAAACATCATTGTCATCATGCAGTAGATCATTACAGAGAAAACATCATTATCATCATGCAGTAGATCATTACAGAGAAAACATCATTGTCATGCTCTAGCTCTTAAACTTCCAGTGCCTTGATGCTGAGGTAGCGGGTTCAACCCCTACACTGGACAGCTGGACTAACTAAAATATAATAGACTTCACGTCCTTGACTGGAGGACGTAAATTACAAGTACCCCAGAAGTCGGCGTGGGTTTGCCTGATCGCGAGGGACACTGGTAATAGGGAAAGCTAATCTACATGCAAAAATCAGTCCAATGCACTCCCCAGAAGTGGCAACTATTAGAAATAATAGCACCTGTATGGGCAACGCTTGAGTGAAAAACAAGTGAATACAACAAAATAAAATCACGGCCCGGTAAAAAGATCTCAGTTCTTTTCTTGCCTCGCACATTTACATTTCCAAGGTGTCTGCAATGTCTGGTGTCCATCTTCGTGCTGGTTGTCCCCTGCTGGTTGATCAAAATAAAGTTGATTTGATTTGATTTGCCTCCTGTGACGTTTAATGAAGCCCAATTATTTCAGTTTCCAATACAGTATCCTGTTTAAGATCTTTACCTGTTTAAGAGCCAGTTCTTGTCAACGTTCAGATCTTGTAGAATGACAGACTTTCTCCATTCTTCTTTTTCTTTCCTTTGTTTGAAATGTCTATATCTGCATTGTCCAATCTTGTATGAATTTCAGTCTTATTTAGTTCATTCAGTGATCCATCGAGACATCTTCCATGATGATTTTTTTTTGGCGCTTGCTGGCTTTGAACTCAAGCGTGGTCGATACACACAACTTCAAGTAGTGCTGGACTGAATTTTGTTGCTTGTGGATTAACTTTCCCTATTAACAGTGTCCCTCGCCATCAGGTAAACCCACTCCGACTTCAGAGGTACTTGTAATTTATGTCCCCAAGTCAAAGATGAGAGGTCAACATTTTAGTCCAACTGTCAGCACACAGGATGTTTAGGAACACGCTTTCTTATCCATTTGGCCATGCTAACCTCAATTTTCCTTGATATTCTATTAACGTTTCTGTGACACTGAAACTCAAAGCCCTGATTTTCTTCTCCAACTGATAGCAAAGTTGTCCATGATTCACACTGGTATGTGGCTACAGGAAATATGCTTGTTCCCAACAATTTGTTGTAACTTGTTTGCTGGTGTTGTGCCTGATGCTCTTCAGTGTTTACCTCTGCATGACTAAGTCAGTCTAACTTCTTTTAACTCATTCAATGCCATGGGATGATTAATTGTCTTAAGTGATTTCCCATATCTGCCTTGGGATTATATATCACTGAAATGTCATTGCAAAATGTTCTCTCATATAAACTATCAATACTGTAGTTTTCCCTAAGCAACATTCTTTAACTGGATATATAATACAACATGTCTTTTGTTACCATGTTAACAACTTCTAGGTCATAACTGTAACACCCCCTATTTCCCATTTCCCGCCATCTATTTTTGTGAGGCACTGAATATATTAAACAGTCCCCATTTTTGTGATTATGAAGATATTCCAACCACAGTGCTATGGAGGCAAATACATGCCTTTTGATGTCTGCTCAAAGAGACTGAGTACCAATAGTATTGGCAGAGTGCACTGATGCTGGCTCTCTTAACAAGTATGTAAGCATGAATTCAATTTGTACCTTAATTAAGAGCAACAACTAAATATCAGGAAAACAAACACATTCTCACTTACGTTGTCTGAAAAAAACATGTTGTTCAAACAGCCACGGGAACAAGAATCGCAGTATGTTCTGAAAAAGAAAAATAGAGAAGAAACGTTATTTACCAATTGTGAGATAGTGATTCACTGAATATTTTAATTTACATTGGGGATTCAAATGAAAACCTTCAATGTTATTTTTCTGAGTAAATATATTCTGAAAAAGTAAAGAAGAAATGTATAATTTTTCTATGTAGTCACACTCAGTGTTCAATGCAATTCCTCCAGCGCCCATAAAGTGTTTGGATTCCTGTAGAAAAAATGTCTCTGGGACCACTACTCGGAGTGTCTGACCCAGTCATGAACAATGTCACAGAAGTCACGCCGTTTTGAAACTTTCTACTCCACTCAAGCCAAAATAGGCCTTATCAGCCAACATGGAACTCACGGATCCATACTTTCAACCCCACTGGATGAAATGAATGGTCGTCATTATTCTTGATGGGCAAACAATACTCCACACATGCACTAGCTGGACGGGCAAGCATGTATCACCATACTTTAACATTCGCCGATGAATTTCTATAGGTTTCATGCCTACACTGATCATAAAACAGATATCAGAACACTGCTCCTCTTTGGTGCATGTCAAAAGTGGGGCAGGCATCTTTAAACTGTCATGATGTCACCATGTTCGTCTGCACGGTGATGTCACATGCTTAAAACTCTTGACATCCTTAACAGCAATATTGACAGGTTACAATACAATGGAGTGGTTATTGTAATTTCTATCACACTTTTAAGGTATTCATTTGAAGCCTCATCATATTTCAAATGAATATTTTAATTTATTACTGAACAAGTAGGAAGGACACAGAGTAGAAAGAAGTTTGGAGGGATAGAATCAACAGGAGGAGGAAGTTGAGGGTGAAGCAACAGCACAAGCAGATAGAGGAGGAGGAGGAAATTGGGGGTGAAGCAACAGCATAAGCAGATAGAGGAGGAGGAAGTTGAGGGTGAAGCAACAGCACAAGCAGATAGAGAAGAAGGAGGAAGTTGGGGGTGAAGCAACAGCATAAGCAGATACAGGAGGAGGAGGAAATGGGGGTGAAGCAACAGCATAAGCAGATACAGGAGGAGGAGGAAGTTGGGGGTGAAGCAACAGCACAAGCTGATACAGGAGGAGGAGGAAGTTGGGGGTGAAGCAACAGCATAAGCAGATATAGGAGTAGGAGGAAGTTGGGGGTGAAGCAACAGCATAAGCAGATACAGGAAGAGGAGGAAGTTGGGGGTGAAGCAACAGCACAAGCAGATAGAGGAGGAGGAAGTTGAGGGTGAAGCAACAGCACAAGCAGATAGAGGAGGAGGAGGAAGTTGGGGTGAAGCAACAGCACAAGCAGATAGAGGAGGAGGAAGTTGAGGGTGAAGCAACAGCACAAGCAGATAGAGGAGGAGGAAGTTGGGGGTGAAGCAACAGCATAAGCAGATACAAGAGGAGGAGGAAATGGGGGTGAAGCAACAGCATAAGCAGATACAGGAGGAGGAGGAAGTTGGGGGTGAAGCAACAACACAAGCAGATAGAGAAGAAGGAGGAAGTTGGGGGTGAAGCAACAGCATAAGCAGATACAGGAGGAGGAAGTTTAGGGTGAAGCAACAGCACAAGCTGATACAGGAGGAGGAGGAAGTTGGGGGTGAAGCAACAGCATAAGCAGATACAGGAGGAGGAGGAAGTTGGGGGTGAAGCAACAGCAAAAGCAGATACAGGAGGAGGAGGAGGACGTTGGGGGTGAAGCAACAGCACAAGCAGAAACAGGAGGAGGAGGAAGTTGGGGTGAAGCAACAGCACAAGCTGATACAGAAGGAGGAGGAAGTTGGGGTTGAAGCAACAGCACAAGCAGATACAGGAGGAGGAGGAAGTTGGGGGTGAAGCAACATCATAAGCTGATACAGGAGGAGGAGGAAGTTGGGGGTGAAGCAACAGCACAAGCAGATACAGGAGGAGGAGGAAGTTGGGGGTGAAGCAACAGCACAAGCAGATACAGGAGGAGGAAGTTGGGGGTGAAGCAACAGCACAAGCAGATACAGGAGGAGGAAGTTGGGGTGAAGCAACAGCATAAGCAGATACAGGAGGAGAAGGAAATTGGGGGTGAAGCAACAGCACAAGCTGATATAGGAGGAGGAGGAAGTTGGGGGTGAAGCAACAGCACAAGCAGATACAGGAGGAGGAGGAAGTTGGGGGTGAAGCAACAGCACAAGCAGATACAGGAGGAGGAAGTTGGGGGTGAAGCAACAGCACCAGCAGATACAGGAGGAGGAAGTTGGGGTGAAGCAACAGCATAAGCAGATACAGGAGGAGGAGGAAGTTGGGGGTGAAGCAACAGCACAAGCTGATATAGGAGGAGGAGGAAGTTGGGGGTGAAGCAACAGCATAAGCAGATACAGGAGGAGGAGGAAGTTGGGGTGAAGCAACAGCATAAGCAGATACAGGAGGAGGAAGTTGGGGGTGAAGCAACAGCACAAGCAGATACAGGAGGAGGAGGAAGTTGGGGTGAAGCAACAGCATAAGCAGATACAGGAGGAGGAGGAAGTTGGGGTGAAGCAACAGCACAAGCAGATACAGGAGGAGGATGAAGTTGGGGTGAAGCAACAGCATAAGCAGATACAGGAGGAGGAGGAAGTTGGGGGTGAAGCAACAGCATAAGCAGATACAGGAGGAGGAGGAAGTTGGGGGTGAAGCAACAGCATAAGCAGATACAGGAGGAGGAGGAAGTTGGGGTGAAGCAACAGCATAAGCAGATACAGGAGGGGGAAGTTGGGGATGAAGCAACAGCACAAGCAGATACAGGAGGAGGAGGAAGTTGGGGGTAAAGCAACAGCATAAGCAGATACAGGAGGAGGAGGAAGTTGGGGTGAAGCAACAGCACAAGCAGATACAGGAGGAGGATGAAGTTGGGGTGAAGCAACAGCATAAGCAGATACAGGAGGAGGAGGAAGTTGGGGTGAAGCAACAGCATAAGCAGATACAGAAGGAGGAAGTTGGGGTGAAGTAACAGCACAAGCTGATAGAGGAGGAGGAGGAAGTTGGGGTGAAGCAACAGCACAGCTGATAGAGGAGGAGGAGGAAGTTGGGGGGGGGGGGGGTGAAGCAACAGCACAAGTAGATACAGGAGGAGGAGGAAATTGGGGGGGGGGGGTGAAGCAACAGCACAAGTAGATACAGGAGGAGGAGGAAGTTGAGGGTGAAACAACAGCATAAGCTGATACAGGAGGAGGAGGAAGTTGAGGGTGAAGCAACAGCACAAGCAGATACAGGAGGAGGAGGAAGTATAGGGTGAAGCAACAGCACAAGCTGATACAGGAGGAGGAGGAAGTATAGGGTGAAGCAACAGCACAAGCTGATACAGGAGGAGGAGGAAGTTGAGGGTGAAGCAACAGCACAAGCTGATACAGGAGGATGAGGAAGTTGAGGGTGAAGCAACAGCACAAGCAGATACAGGAGGAGGAGGAAGTTTAGGGTGAAGCAACAGCACAAGCTGATACAGGAGGAGGAGGAAGTTGAGGGTGAAGCAACAGCACAAGCAGATTCAGGAGGAGGAGGAAGTTGGGGGTGAAGCAACAGCACAAGCAGATACAGGAGGAGGAGGAAGTTGGGGGTGAAGCAACAGCATAAGCTGATACAGGAGGAGGAGGAAGTTGGGGTGAAGCAACAGCATAAGCAGATACAGGACGAGGAAGTTGGGGGTGAAGCAACAGCACAAGCTGATACAGGAGGAGGATGAAGTTGGGGGGGGGGGGGGGGGGGGGGGGTGGTGAAGCAACAGCACAAGTAGATACAGGAGGAGGAGGAGGAAGTTGGGGGGGGGGGGGGTGAAGCAACAGCACAAGTAGATACAGGAGGAGGAGGAAGTTGAGGGTGAAGCAACAGCATAAGCAGATACAGGAGGAGGAGGAAGTTGGGGGTGAAGCAACAGCATAAGCTGATACAGGAGGAGGAGGAAGTTGGGGGTGAAGCAACAGCACAAGCAGATACAGGAGGAGGAGGAAGTTGGGGGGGGGGGTGAAGCAACAGCACAAGTAGATACAGGAGGAGGAGGAAGTTGAGGGTGAAACAACAGCATAAGCTGATACAGGAGGAGGAGGAAGTTGAGGGTGAAGCAACAGCACAAGCAGATACAGGAGGACGAGGAATTTTAGGGTGAAGCAACAGCACAAGCAGATACAGGAGGAAGTTGGGGGAGGCAGGAGGACAAGCAGATACAGGAGGAGGAGGAAGTTGGGGGTGAAGCAACAGCACAAGCTGATATAGGAGGAGGAGGAAGTTGGGGGTGAAGCAACAGCACAAGCTGATAGAGGAGGAGGAGGAAGTTGAGGGTGAAGCAACAGCACAATCAGATAGAGGAGGAGGAGGAAGTTGAGGGTGAAGTAACAGCACAAGCAGATAGAGGAGAAGGAGGAAGTTGGAGGAGGCAGGAGGACAAGCAGATACAGGAAGAGGAGGAAGTTGAGGGTGAAGCAACAGCACAAGCAGATAGAGGAGAAGGAGAAAGTTGGAGGAGGCAGGAGGACAAGCTGATACAGGAGGAGGAGGAAGTTGAGGGTGAAGCAACAGCACAAGCTGATACAGGAGGAGGAGGAAGTTGAGGGTGAAGCAACAGCACAAGCAGATACAGGAGGAGGAGGAAGTTGAGGGTGAAGCAACAGCACAAGCAGATACAGGAGGAAGTTGGGGGAGGCAGGAGGACAAGCAGATACAGGAGGAGGAGGAAGTTGGGAGTGAAGTAACAGCACAAGCTGATATAGGAGGAGGAGGAAGTTGAGGGTGAAGCAACAGCACAAGCAGATAGAGGAGAAGGAGGAAGTTGGAGGAGGCAGGAGGACAAGCAGATACAGGAGGAGGAGGAAGTTGAGGGTGAAGCAACAGCACAATCAGATAGAGGAGGAGGAGGAAGTTGAGGGTGAAGCAACAGCACAAGCAGATAGAGGAGAAGGAGGAAGTTGGAGGAGGCAGGAGGACAAGCAGACCAGCGAGGAGGAGGATATTGAGAAAGCAGCAACAGCACAAGCAGATATAGGAGGAGGAAGCAGTGGAAATTGGGGGAAGAGAAGGGCCAACACAAGGAGGAGAAAGAGGAAGAGGATTTAGTATAAGCTAGCAGGAAGAGACCTGAAAACAAATATATATTGTTTTTTGTTTGCTATGCACTCGAGCGTAGTCCACCCTGGACAGATATTTGCATGTGGGCCAGCTTTCCCTATTACCAGTGTCCCTTGCCATCAGGCGAACCCACTCTGACTTCTGAGATACTTGTAATTTACGCCCGATATAACATTTGAAACATAGAAAATCTGTTAAGAATAACAACTGTATAATTGACAGGGAGTGAACTGTGCCTGGCACTGCAGCCAACAGGGTTAGGATCGGCTAGCCTCTCCCAGGAAGGGTGAAAAGTGAAATTAGCAGCCTGCCAATGACCCGCAGACTACACAAGTCAACCCCACACCCCTGTGGTGTAGACCGGGAAACCATGACCACAAGGTCATGGGCCAATGGGGATTTGACTCGCCAGGAGGGATGGACACCCTTTGGTCAGATTTTTGTCCTAAATTTGTGACTGGCTAGCATGGGATTTTTATACTGCTCGTAGAAAAACTAAGAAGTATAAACATCAAATCGACATGGTAAGGTACAAGAGGAACAAGATGAGACAAGAGACTGTATAATCCAAGTTTGAGAGACGTGGACAATGAGCAGATAAGATGAAGAACATCTGATGGCAGTGGAAATGTGGTTTCTGAGGTAAATGCAAAGAATACCATGGACAGAGAGAAAAACTAATGACAAAGTCCTACAAGACAGAAATTAAAACTGTCAACTGATTAGAGAAATAGATGTAGACAGTACAGATTTTTTAAGCGTATTATGACAAGAAATAAATTGCAGAACTTGGTGAGATTTAGGAGATAAAGAGCAAGAGGAAGGCAGAGAGGTTGATTGATTGATTGACTGATTTATTGATTGATCTTTATCAAGATGGCGTGTTCATGTGGCATAAACCACGACTGTGGTGATTGTGTGAGATGAAGAATCATGACTACATGCTTATTACATGGCACATGATGATGATAATCCAACTTACTATATCTGCAAACCCAGCTTCATGCCGCATTTCTTGAAGGTAAGAATCTCCTGGAATACACAAACAAATAGGCAACTTAAAATATCGACATAATATAAGGAGCCAAGGTGGTGTAGTGGCTAGTATGCTCGCCTGCCAGGACAGTGGTCAAGGTTCAATCCCCATCAGAGACAGGATAAGTATCTCCGACAAGTCACTGGTAATGTCATGAGCACAGTCAGACGAGGGCGCGACACCTGGGCTGGTCGCTTGCGAAAGTGAGGGAAAGGTTGGCCACCTGTTCTTCCTTGCTCTCAAACTACAGAATGTGACGGCGCTATCATATCACAGGGAACTGCTTCAGGACAATTTATGATTTATTTACTAATTGACAGTTACTAATTAATTTATCATTTACAAAAGCCAACTTTGTGCAAATAAAAAGACATGCTAGCCAGTTTAAAATTACCGTGGCAGGCAACTCAAATGACTGTGTGAGTTTGTGTTGTATATTTCAGCTTCAAGGATTTATCTTAAGCATAATGGAGACGGATTGTATTTGCAGCAAAGAACCTCAATGGCTCGGAACGCTGAAGAAGAAGAAGAAGAAGAAGAAGAAGAAGAAGAAGAAGAAGAAGAAGAAGAAGAAGAAGAAGAAGAAGAAGAAGAAGAAGAAGATAAGTTTCTGTTGTGTAATTTCTGCAGTATGTACCGGATGAGATACAGCAAAATATGCCAGGCAATAAATCAAGTATTCTATAGTTTGTGTCTTTGTTATTTAAATATTATTTATTTATTGTCAATAAGGCTCTGAGGTCAACCAGCCTCATAAAAATGGATACCGGACAATTTTCTAATATGTGGCGACCCAATACTGATCCACGATACTAGTGATTGTGTGAGAAGGTGAAACATGACCGCTCACACTTATCGGCATAACACATGATGATGGCAGTCCTGCTATGGGACTTCTTTTACTGTTTTTTTTTTAAACAATAGGAGATAAGGAACAAATTAGAACTTGGAAACAATGGAGATGTGGTTCCTGAGACGAATGTTGTGAATTCCTTGGACTGCCGGAGTAAATAACGATGATTGCCTGAAACAGGCTAATGAAACTTAAATATTATATACAACAATAAGAAAGATACAAACATCTTTTTTTGGTCATGTGATGAAAAGAGAGGCATTGGAGAACACCGTGACAACAGGAAAGATCAAAGAGAAGAGAGACAGAGGCTGACCAAGAGAAATGATGCTGGATGGATTGAGACGGCGGCATGGAGGAATATCAGCAGCAGAGTTGATCCAGAAAGCTAAGGACCGAGATCTGTGGAGAGACATGAATGCCTACACCTGTTGGCAGGGCACTTGATGGTGATGAGGAGATGAGGAAGTTCACCCCACTAGTATATAATGAATGGCCCAGAAAATGAGTTGAGTTCAGGTAAGTTGAGACAAGAACTGACATCACAGCACTCTGGGCATTCCCTTACGTGCTCCGTCCTCATCTGCAACAGCCAGCGAAGAGTCCCATTACTAATGGTACCAGTAGCAGTCTGATTATACGAGGAGACTTCAAATGAAATCCTTAAAAGTGTGATAGAAATTACAATAACCATGCCATTATCAATATTGATTTAGGGATGTCTAAAGTGTTAAGTACGTGACATCACCGGGCAGACAAGCATGGTTACGCCATAAGGACAGTTTAAAGATGGCTGCCTGTCACCGCCTCACTTGCATATCTAGTAAAGGGCTGCAATTCCAGCCCAAGGGAAACCATTGAGTCGAGCAGGACCCAAGTAATCTAGAACCTTCTAGATAGAGATGGTCACCAAGTCCATGATTCCGTGGACACTGATGTGGCCCGCCTAATGCGGGGTCCACGAGGAACTCGGACAGAGTTACCGCCCGTGTCGGGTTAGGACACGCGGAGACGCAGAGGACAGATGGACTTGAGAGAGGCAACAGGGCCTGCCTTTGAGGGACTCTCTAGATATCAATAGATATATAGACATAGGCTAGATAGTTTGCTAGACTGTTAAAGGATACTTATGTGTTTGATGTTTACTATTTGGGAGATGTACTAGAGCGCGGGTCTGTTTACCCACTGCGCCAACGCATACTGTATATGTAAATACAATAAATATTCGATCTCATAACGAACTGATTTATTGTTGCCTGTATGAACCCAAGTTTAGTTATCTAGATACGAGCAAGACTATGACAGGCTTTTTGGGGGCCCGTCCGGGATTTGAACCCGGGACCTCTCCCTGTACCAATCATAACTGACGACGGAAGTATAAATGACATACATATCTCTGACACTTTGACACAACAACAGCGACAAGACATTTTGACTATCCTCGACGAATATAAATCTATCTTTTCTAACAAACCTGGACGCACTGATAAAATAACACATTCAATTGTGCTGACAGATCTGAGACCGGTCAAATGTAGACCATATTCTATTCCTCTCCATTACAGATCTAATTTAGATAAAGAAATTTTAGATTTAGAGAAAAATGGCATTATTCAAAAATCGATGTCTCAATATTTGTCACCGATTGTTCTGGTGAAGAAAAAGGACCAGACAATTCGCTTGTGCATTGACTATCGAGTATTAAATACAAGAACAACAACGGATGCAGAGCCAATGAACAGCTGTGAGGATCTTATCTTAAATATGGCTCAATCATCCTTATTTTCTAAGACCGATTTAGCTAAAGGATATTGGCAAGTTCCATTACACCCTTCTTGTAGACATATAACAGCATTCGCAACACCTCTCGGCTTGTACGAATGGCTATATCTTCCGTTTGGGCTCAAGAACGCACCGGCCACATTTGTAAGACTAACAAGATTGTTATTACACGGAATTAATGACGTAGTTGCTTATATTGATGATATATGCATCCATTCTTCTGATATGACTTCTCACTTACTCACCCTTAAACAAGTCTTCCACCAAATCTCTCTTTTTGGACTTACTATCAAACCTTCCAAGGTTGAAATAGGTTATACACAAATAGACTTCCTTGGACATAGAATTTCTGAAGGAAAATTGTTGACTGATGATAAAATTGTTTCCAAGATCCTTAAGCTAGAAGTACCTACCACAAAGAAACAAGTTAGAAGTTTACTAGGTCTGATTAACTATTATTCTAAATTTATTCCACATTGGGCAGAACTAACCTCAGTTTTTTCTGATATGTTAACTAAAGATCATCCATCAAAAATTTGTAAAAGTACCAGCTTAGATGATGCAATGTGTAAATTGAAACATATTTTTTCTAATCCACCAATCTTACGATTACCCAACATAAATTTACCCTTTATTTTGACCACAGATGCGAGCGCTATCGCAATAGGAGGATGCTTGATGCAGGAAATGGATGGCATAAAACACCCAATTCTCTATGTAAGCCGCAAACTAAAGAAGGCTGAGACTCGGTATGCCACAGTTGAATTAGAGTGTTTAAGCCTAGTGTTTTGTATATTGAGATTATCGAAGTTCCTCTTAGGGAGTCACTTTGTGGTCCTCACTGACAGTTCGCCATTATTAGTCCTTAACCAGGGGTCGCCTAAAAACCATCGGCTACAAAGATGGTGTCTTCTACTTCAAGATTTCGACTTCGAAATCCGCCACATCAGAGGCACCGACAACATTGTGGCTGACCTTTTGTCACGGCAGGTGAATGCTCCAGTAGAATGACTCTGATCACATCGACCATTAGCCATACTATAAACTGTGATACTTTTAGTCGGTTGCATATTACAGTGGAACTCTACACCTGCTAGAGTACTCTCAGTGATTAGTTGAATTACGACACCCAAGAACATGATACGTTACTTTGAGAACTATACCATCAAGTGCCTAAGCGCTAGAACACTTCCAGCAAGAAACAGTAACTGTGTTTGTGTCAACCAATAAGATCAACCAACGAACTAACTCCGAATTCTGTAAGAACTCGTTATATAGGACATTAAGAACATGCCATACTTGCTGTTACTACGTAACTTTACAAACAGCCGAAACAGAACCCCATCGACTACGACACTCAAGAGACAGCCATACTAGCTTTACCATTCATGGCATAACACGCTAGCGACAGGAGGACGACGCGCACATCATCGTTGGATTTAATTAATTAATTAGTTTAGGATTAAATATGTATTATATTTCCATTATTGTTGTATATAAATTGTATTCACCTGTAATTTGTACATATTCGACATTAATATTACAGGCGGTACCATTCCTAAGCTAAAGAACCGTCCTATACAATTGTCTCTATTTAAATTATAACCCATTTGTGAGTCATCGTACAAGAAGTACGTATTTTCTTAAAGGGCAAATATCGCCTAGCCCAGTTTTTCTAAGGGCAATAACACTTACCTCAACTTTAATTTTATATTTTAACCAAATACTATTTTTAATGAAAAGTGAGTGAATGACTGTGTGAATGGATTAAATGAGAGAACGATACACTTGGCGGACAAATTGTACGCAAACCGTATTTATTTTAATTTGTCTGCGTCTTTCATGTAAATTGTATGACTTGTCTAATTTGTGAATACATGTGTAGTACTTAGTTTAATATTGAGTTAATATACTTAGCTTAGCAGTTAGGATACATCCAAGCACCACTACTTGGAATGCCTGTTCATGTATTGCACACAGTGCAGTAGTTCATGATTGAGGTTATCCCAACTCGTGACGCTTGGAAATACGCCACACATTCAGCACACACAGTACACAAACCTTAAAACTCAACACTATCAAGTTAAAATACAGTCACTTTATTATAAACATCAACTAATTAGTCAAAGCACACTAACAAGCCAACAGGGGCACTTGTAGTATGAGGGGGATAAAATAACAAGGTAACTACATATTTAGCATTAGATAACATACGGGAGTAAAAGTGTATAGAAATACACACACAGATCAAGATTTGAAGGTGTACTTATTTAGCCAAGACTTCGGTCTTGTTAACCCTCTATTATATAGGGGTTATTTGTCTGGGTACCATTTTGGGTACTATGAGAAGGGCAAGTTGTAAATACAACTACTAAAATGCCACGTAACTTCGGTCTGATAAGCATATTTAAGCACACGAGAGACAGGGATCTCTGCACCAAATCAGACAAGTGTTGTATGGTAGAATACATGAGGTTTTTAGTGCTAATAGGTAGGTTGCCAGGTTACTATCCACCAAACTACAACACCAACTGTAGGTGAATTAGAACGGATCTAATTCCCAACAACAAATCATGTCACGGGGGAGGGGGGATCCTGTCACCGCCTCACTTGCATATCTAGTAAAGGGCTGCAATTCCAGCCCAAGGGAAACCATTGAGTCGAGCAGGACCCAAGTAATCTAGAACCTTCTAGATAGAGATGGTCACCAAGTCCATGATTCCGTGGACACTGATGTGGCCCGCCTAATGCGGGGTCCACGAGGAACTCGGACAGAGTTACCGCCCGTGTCGGGTTAGGACACGCGGAGACCGGCAGAGGACAGATGGACTTGAGAGAGGCAACAGGGCCTGCCTTTGAGGGACTCTCTAGATATCAATAGATATATAGACATAGGCTAGATAGTTTGCTAGACTGTTAAAGGATACTTATGTGTTTGATGTTTACTATTTGGGAGATGTACTAGAGCGCGGGTCTGTTTACCCACTGCGCCAACGCATATGTATATGTAAATACAATAAATATTCGATCTCATAACGAACTGATTTATTGTTGCCTGTATGAACCCAAGTTTAGTTATCTAGATACGAGCAAGACTATGACACTGCCCTACTTTTGACATGCACCAAACGCTTTTATTTTTTTTATCAGTGAAGGGGTGAAACCTATAGAAATTCATCGGCGAATGAAGGTCCAATATGGTGATGCATGCCTGTCAGTCCAGCATGTGTATGAGTGAAGTAAGAAGTTTCAAAAAGGCGTGACTTTTGTGACAGACTTTTCAATCCAATGAAGAGGTACATCAGGTGGTGCATGAGTGGCTACTCATGCGATGGTGCATGAGTGGTTACTCATGCGACCAAGAGAATGTTTTTCTACAGGAATCCAAGCACTTTATCAGTGCTGGAGGACTTGCATTGAACACAGTGGTGACTACATTGATAAATGATACATTTTTTCTTTACTTTTTTCAGAATATATTGACTACCAAAGACAAAAACATACATTTAAGGTTTTCATTTGAAGAACCAGATGAATCTGTTGTAAAGCAGCAGAGAAATGCGTGGGCATTTACAGCCCGTTCAGCGGGCCGAACCATTCTAGAATCCAGTAGTGCCCACTCCATGACCACAAGTAGCATGACGATGGAGGTGATGGCAGTTACACAGGCTTTTATATGGCTAGAATCATAGCATTATACCAACGTGTGTGTACTAAGTGATTCAATGAGCATGATTCGGAAGGTCGATGCAGGATCTGTGCATAGACAGTGGACTGATTCGCTGCGGAAGTCCATTGTCCGTAAGGTCACCTTCATCTTCATCCCGGGATATGCAGGAGTCGAGGGAAATTAATGAGCTGATAAACTGGCTGGTTCTGCATCCCCTACAGATGGCCAACCCATGGATCGCGCCGATGTTATTAACATCCTTAAAGAGATGTCAAGAACAGAGGACTTTGACATCAGTGAATCCACATCGTTGTCCAGGATGAGAGATTCGGGAGTAAGAATTGGCATGGCCAGACATGAGAGGTACATCGGGAAAACGAGGTGCCTCGTCAACCAACACAGAACTGGCACTATTAGCCGCCGGACACTGATGCATATGCTGGGGGGAAGATCTGAGCACCTATGGACCTGTCTGGAGTGCAATGACGATACCCCAACTAATAACTGATTTGAAGCCTCCTCGTATACCCGTCTGGCCTTCCCTCGGAGCCCTGAGTGTCAACCAGATCCCCTGGCTACTCCCTGCAGCACCACTCTCTCACAGCCATGACCAACCACCCGTACCCCAGCACCACTCTCTCCCAGCCGTGACCAACCACCCGTATCCCAGCCGTGACCAACCACCCGTACCTCAGCACCACACACATATGATTCCACAGGACCCGACCAGAATATGTGACGATCATCTAACCGTGCTAACACTTCACACCCCAAGACTAAATCTACTGTGGGACTTTCTTTAACGTTATTTTAATTGGTGATGAGGAAAGAAACTGGTTGCCCCACTACATTATGCCATGGCCTAGAATGTGTGAAGGTATCACACTTCACACCCCATGACAGTACTTGTTATGGGACCACTTTACCTTTACCTCACAAAATAATCCATGCCAGAGAAACTACCAGAAATGATTGAGTTCGACTTGTGGCAGACTGGATCCCAGGTCTGATTTTAAAGCGCACAAGCTGTTATCTGCAGTTTTTCATTTGCTTCTACTTCTGTCCATTATTTCACATAGGAGGATAGGCCGTCAGCCAATTCACACAAAGCCGTCCTATTTCAAGTTTATGTCTCATAATGTGCCCCACAAATATTGACAAGTATTGTATAACTGTCTTGTTCATTTTTCTGTCCTTCCATGATATTCTTTGGATTGTCCTCAGAAACCACATTTCCATTGCCATCAGATGTTTCTCGGCTTGTCTATTTATTGTCCATGTTTCACATGCATACAGCACACAGGGTTTTATATAGCACTTTAACAATCATTTTCTCACTGCAATTGATGGTATGTTTTCCATTTTCCTATAGCTCTGTGGTGAAGGAGTTACAGCTGCAATTCATAATCCTGCATACCCTGTTCAAAATACAGCTGTGGGCGATATGGCAGCAGACTGCCTTGCACCAAACAGCCAAAAAATACTGGGATTGACTGCAAAGTCCTGTAAAGGATATGCAACTAACTTTAAATTTTCCATCTTACAAAAGACTACATAAAACTGCTTAAAGAATGATACAAACTGGACTGAGAGAGACAAACCTACATAAACCTGCTTCAAGAATGGTAGGAACTGGACTGAGAGAGGCAAACCTACATAAACCTGCTTCAAGAATGGTAGGAACTGTACTGAGAGAGACAAACCTACATAAACCTGCTTCAAGAATGGTAGGAACTGGACTGAGAGAGACAAAAAACCTTCATAAACCTGCTTAAACAACGGTAGAATCTGGGCTTTTGCCATGGTGGTTCTTATTGTAATCTTAACATGGCTTCATGTGTCAGATGCTATGACTGTTCCAAGAAAGTTGCACTGATTCACCTGAATAAGAACCTGAATAAGAATTAGAAGAAGCAGAAAGGTTACAGCTAAGTTATATCTCTCTCTTAAGTTGCATATCCTTTACAGGACGTCGCAGTCAACCCCAGCATTTTTTGGCTGTTTGTGATTTCTTGGCAAGTTCACGTTCAGTAGTTTTCCATTGCTTTCTGAATGACCGGCACTCATACCATTGTATGAAAATCAGTGCAAGGCGGTTTGCCTCCAAATCGCTCGCAGCTGCGTTCAAATGCAGAATTATGAACTGTGTACGTAATTCCTTCACCACAGTGCTGGCACATATCTTCTTCTTCTTCAGCGTTCCGAGCCATTGAGGTTCTTTGCTGCAAATACAATCCGTCTCCATTCGTCTCTCTGGTGGACCTTCTCTTGCCAGTCGTTGATTCCAAGTGCTTGTAGATCTGTACATGTATTATCTCTCCACCGCTAATAGACTACAATGGCTGGGGCATATAGAAAGAATGGAAGATAATAGGGAAACAAAACTCGCTTACACTCAGGAAATAAATGACCGTAGACCCCGAGGTAGACCAAGAAGGCTGGCACATATGAAGCAAAAATATATATATATGGTGTATATGAAGCAACAACAACAAAAAATACTACAACTAAGATAGAGGAGAAAGAACGAGCACATCTGTTCAAGGAAAGGACGTTATGCTGGCAATGGAATGAGCGTAGTCAGACAAGGGTTCACTGCCAGCTCTCATCATTCACTATGGGAAGGAAAGACTGGCCAATTATTCCCCCATGCACGCAGACTTGCACAAATGTGATGGTCAGATCACCTCACATGTCCACAACAGGTTCCTGCACCTGGACTTATTCATTGTGATAATTAGGGCAGGGAAACAGTTACAACTAAGGTACAAAATAAAATTTAGTTGCATGTCCTTCACAGGACATAGCAGTCAACCCCAGCATTTTGGATGTTCGTGATTCCTGGGTAAGTTTTACATTCAGTAGCTTGCCATTGCTTTCTGAACGACCGTCACCTATACCTTTCTCGAAAAATCCAGCACTTCTGTGTTTCGAACCTGGGTATACGGGATTATGAATCGCGTCAGTAACCCCTTCGCCACGGCGATATGGGTGAAGCAAAATAAACTTACAACTGAAGTTTGCAAGAAGGGAAAAGTAACAAATGATGTATGGGAGAAGGATAAAGTTATAACAAAGGTATGGGAGAAGGATAAAGTTAAAACTAAGGTAAGGGAGAACTAAGGTATAGGAGAAGGATAAGGTTAGAATTAAAGAATGGGAGAAGGATAAAGTTGGAACTAAGGTATGGGAGAAGGATAAGGTTAGAATTAAAGAATGGGAGAAGGATAAAGTTGGAACTAAGGTATGGGAGAAGGAAAAAAATACAACTAAGGTATGAGAGGAGGATAAAATTAGAACTAAGGTATGGGAGAAGGATAAAGTAGAACTAAGGTGTGGGAGAAGGGTAAAGTAGAACTAAGGTGTGGGAGAAGGATAAAGTAGAACTAAGGTGTGGGAGAAGGGTAAAGTAGAACTAAGGTGTGGGAGAAGGGTAAAGTAGAACTAAGGTGTGGGAGAAGGGTAAAGTAGAACTAAGGTGTGGGAGAAGGGTAAAGTAGAACTACGGTGTGGGAGAAGGATAAAGTAGAACTAAGGTGTGGGAGAAGGATAAAGTAGAACTAAGGTATGGGAGAAGGGTAAAGTAGAACTAAGGTGTGGGAGAAGGGTAAAGTAGAACTAAGGTGTGGGAGAAGGATAAAGTAGAACTAAGGTATGGGAGAAAAACAAAGTTACAACTGCGCTATGGGAGAAGGAAAAAGTTACAACTAAGGTATAGGAGAAGCAAAATAGTTACAACAAAGGTATAGAAAAAACAAAATAATTACAACTATGCTATGTGAGAAGGAAAGAAGTTACAACTAAGTTAATGAAGAAAATAAAAGATAGAACCTGTGCACAAAGAAAGTCACACAGAAATAAACACAGCAGCTTCCATTTGTTCCTCACCTTCAGTTAGGAATCTATAGGCGGCTGAAATCTGCTGGAATTTATCTGTGGTATCTTGTCCATGATTCTGTTGACAGAAAATGTTAGGTTTCATATGAAATATCTCATACAGCCTATTTCACATGAGGGCTTCCTGAAATTGTGTGATTCCATAAGAGAAAACAATATGAGATTTCAGATGAAATATCTCATAAGCCTATTTCAAATGAGGGCTTTCTGGAACCTTGTGATTCCGTAAGAGACCAGGAGATTCCTTGAGAGACTATGACAGCAAATAAAGATTAGCTGTGTATGTCCATGCCTACCTCCTGCCCAGTGGTCACGTGGTTCAAATGCCCAACAAGTCGGATTTTATTTTTTTTAAATTATTGCTGGGCTTCCAGGTCATGCCAGCCTGAAATTGGCACCATGAAAGTCCTGGGAAGTCAAGGTGATACTGACATCACCAATCAAGTGTCGGTTAGTCTACAGACATATGGGACGAGCACCATATGCCCAATTCACTTCAAGGCGAGTAAAACGAATCTTCACATTTACTTGTATTAATATATTCATTCCCCCGATGGTGTTTCCACCTTGTCGTGGTGGGGGAGCTTGAGTTTCTCAATGACCCTGAGAGCTATGCCGGCGGTAGCGTAGCTACCAGCAGGGCCTCCCAAGCCGGACAGGTCAAAGGGTAGAGAACAGACAAAGAGAAACACCCTGGTCCTCCAGGTTGGGGGTTGAAGCGTGGGGTTAACATCCCCACCTTTGTAAAAACCTTTCTTTGTTACGAAACAAATACATGAGCCTCGATATCGGACTGACTTATCTGGACAACGACCTTGGAACGTTAAAGGACTTTTGAGATTTGGAACATGGAATGTACGGACACTATATCGAGCTGGAGCGGCCGAAGAACTAACCCGGGAGCTGGGTGAATATCAAATGGATATAACAGCAATTCAAGAAATAAGGTGGCCAGGAGAGGGTACTTTAGAGCAAAATGGAATGATTATAATATATGGAGGAAACACCCAAAATAAACATGAATTAGGAACAGGATTTGTCATCAAAAAAGAGTTATGGGGGAACGTTTTAAACTTTAAAGCTTTTAATGACAGGATTAGTAAATTACGAGTAAAAGGTAAATGGAAAAATATAACGATGATTAATGTACATGCACCTACTGAAGAGAAAGAAGATGATATTAAAGAAGACTTTTATAATGATCTGGAAGATGTCATAGAAGAAACCCCCAAACAGGACATCCTGATTGTGCTGGGAGACTTCAATGCAAAAATAGGTAGAGAGCAAACTAATAAAAAAGTGGCCGGTATGGAAAGCCTACATACAACTTCAAATGATAATGGATGGAGAGTCATCAACCTGGCAGAAGCCAAAGGACTGCAGATTAGCAGTACCAGACTACAAAGAAAGGATATACACAAACAAACTTGGAAATCATGTGACAAGAGAACCTATAATCAAATAGATCACATTTTAATTAACAACAGAAATGCATCAAACATACAGCAAGTCAGAAGTTATAGAGGAGCTGAGTGCCACAGTGACCACTTCCTCGTTGGAGCAAAATTTAAAATAAAACTTAAGAGAGCTTTCTATACTAAATTACAAAGATTACACCCAACATATAACAGAGAAAAACTGCAAGACATTACAGTCAAAGAGAAATTTACAGATGAAATAAAATGTAAACTTGAAACTCTGCAAAACCCTTTGGAGGAAAGCGTTGACCAAACTTGGTTGAACATCAAGAATACAATTCAGTCTACCGCAGAAGAATGTCTCGGTGTGTTAACTACGCATAGAAAGAACAGATGGTTCAATCAAAAATGTGAAGAAGCAGTCATTAGGAAAAAGAATGCCAGACATGTATGGTTAAATGACATCAATAACATCCAAAAGGAAGAGCATTATAGAAATGAATGTAAAGAGGCTACAAAAATAGTCAGACAGCAGAAGCGAGAATATATGAGTAATATAATCAAAGATATGGAAACTAATCACCAGAAAAATGAATGCAGAAAATTTTTTAAAGAACTGAAGTCAATGAAACGAGGGCACCAACAAAACACATATGGTTTAAAAGACAAAAATGGGAATATGATAAATACCAATGAGGAAATGTGCAACACATGGAAAGAATATTTTATTGAATTACTAAATTGTGAAGCTCCAAGTCACATTTTCCCACAGGAAGAGGTTCTAACATGCGAACCACAAATTGAAGAACCTACATTTGAAGAAATCCTATATGTAATCACACGACTTAAAAACAATAAGGCAACTGGGACTGATGGAATTGCTGCTGAATTTATAAAGGCAGGTGGCCATGCATTACATCTAAAGCTATACGAACTAATAATAAAAATCTGGAGGACAGAAGAATTACCCCATGACTGGAAAGAGTCATTATTGATACCTATCTTTAAGAAAGGAGACAAGTTCCAATGTGGAAATTATAGAGGAATATCACTACTGTCCACAAGCTATAAGATACTATCCGCAGTATTACTAAATAGACTAAAACCATATTCAGAAGACATATTAGGTGACTACCAGGCGGGTTTTAGACAAAACAGATCAACAATAGATCAGATATTTATCTTACGACAAATAGCCGAGAAACATTGGGAATATAAAAGAGATCTCCATAACATTTTTGTGGATTTTAAAAAGGCTTATGATAGTGTCCATAGGAATAGTCTATGGAATGCTATGCAGGAATTTGGAATACCAAGGAAGTTAATCAACATGACCAGACTATGCATGGAAGATACTTATAATATAGTAACATATAAAGGCAGGAAATCAGACCCCTTCCAAATAACATCTGGCTTGAAACAGGGTGATGCACTATCGCCGCTACTCTTCAATCTGGCTCTAGAGAAAGTTGTAAGGAAGGTAAAGGAGGAATGTGATATTGGAGGAACATCCAAGCTGCTTGGTTATGCAGATGATATAGATATTATAGGGCAAAGTGAACAAAAGACATTGGAAATATTGACTCACTTAAAGGGAAAAGCCCAACAGATGGGGCTGGTTATCAACCAAGATAAGACAGAATATATGGTAATTTCAAGAGACGGAATGGCTAGAAACTCTGGCCACATACAAATAGATAATATGACCATTAAAAGAACGGAAACATACAAATACCTGGGTACGATCTTCAACTGCTCCAACATCATAAGGGAAGAAATACAAACTAGAATCAACTCTGGAAATAAGATATACTATGCACTACAACATCTACTAAAATCAAAGGCGCTATCTCGTAACACCAAAATCACAATATACAAAACACTGATCAGACCAGTTGTGCTGTATGGCTCTGAAACCTGGAGTACAACGAAAGGAGACGAAGCCTTGTTACAAACCTTTGAGAACAAAATTTTAAGACGCATCTTTGGACCCATTAGGGATACACAAAGTGGAGAGTGGAAAAGAAGAAGTAACAAAGACATTTATGATCTGTTTAAGTCCCCGCTAATCACTGGTATCATGAAGGCTAATAGACTACAATGGCTGGGGCATATAGAAAGAATGGAAGATAATAGGGAAACAAAACTCGCTTACACTCAGGAAATAAATGACCGTAGACCCCGAGGTAGACCAAGAAGGCGGTGGAGAGATAATACATGTACAGACCTACAAGCACTTGGAATCAACGACTGGCAAGAGAAGGTCCACCAGAGAGACGAATGGAGACGGATTGTATTTGCAGCAAAGAACCTCAATGGCTCGGAACGCTGAAGAAGAAGAAGAAGAAGAAGAATATATTCATTGACATTAACATTCTTGACTATAGTTTTATGTAGGTTTGTCTCTCTCAATCCAGTTCCTACCACTGTTGACAGTAGGTTTAGGTAGGTTTATGTCACTTGTTCCTACCATTTCCAGTTCCTACCATTCTTGACAGCAGTAGGTTTATGTAACTTTTAGCCCAGTTCCTACCATTTAATCTCTTCAACACAGGAGATCATGCAATCTCTTAACATGGGAGACCGTGCAATCTCTTCAACGTGGGAGACTATGCAATCTCTTCAACGTGGGAGACCGTGCAATCTCTTCAATGCGGGAGATCATGCAATCTCTTCAATGCGGGAGACTCTTTCAGCAACTACACTTCCTCAGGCATAGTTTTTGGGGTGACAAATGACAAGTTTCTAGTGTGGCAATGGAAAGACAGAGAGAGTAGTAGGTTAGTTAGTTGCAAGTCCTTTACAGGATGTTGCAATCAACCCCAGCATTTGTTGGCTCATGGTGATTTACTAGGTAATTTTAGTTCAGTAGTTTGTCATTGCTTTCTGTATAGCTGACGCCTCGTACCATAAAAATTAACACAAAGTAGTCTGTTTCCAAAGTGCCTGCTGCTGATATTGAACCTTAGACTCACTATGTCAGGGAACTGTGAAATTGTGTCTCAATTTTCCCTAATTGTGTCTCATTTTTCCCTAATTGTGTCTCATTTTTCCCTAATTGTGTCTCATTGTCCCCTAAGTTACAGCACCAGTTAAACAGCAATTTAGGTTAGTTCAGAAGCAGCATCACAGCACTACAGGCAAACTGACAGATGTCCAGTCTTCCTCAGCAAATATCTCAGTAACAGACTAGTTGTAAACACTTCAGATCTGTCCTCTTCTATGTCCCTCCCTGCCAAACTCAAGCATCCTTTAAGTTGTTTCAACATAATAAATGCTTTGATGGATTCATTGTTCTTTTTTCAAGAGGAGTGCCTCACACTCTGATATGCACTTCGGGGGTCACAAGGCCTGACTACAGCATGTGTTTGTGTACAATTTATTTCCTCTAGACAGATTTTACCCACAGGTAGAATGCTGCATCCACACACAGGTAGGTTGTCTTTCCTAACAGTTTTACCACAGCAGTGGCTTGACAGCCTACTCTTTATGAGTTCCAACTGCTGTAGGATTTTTAATGAACTTGCCTCCTATTTTTTAGGTTAGGTACCTGGTGTCATTACCCAAGAGATCACGGAGACATGCAATATTAGAAACTAAAGTTCCAGTAAACAATTTCTCTATGTGCTAGGATTTGAACTAAGCAACCACTGAACCAGGGAGGGACACTCTCAGCCATGTCGCCCCTGAATCATTGTCCAGTGTGTCGTCCACAGCTGACCAGACAACATGTGAAGTACGTGGAAAATAATCATGCAGCAGAAATTGACACTTACCTTGTCTGGATGATATTTAATGGCCGCAGACCTGTACGCCCTTTTTATGTCCTCTGTGGGCAAAATAAATTTGAACAATTGTAAGTGAAACAGCAAAGTAAGCCATCTTCTTCTTCAAGTCTGTAAGTTCTTCAAGTTCGTGTTATGTGGTGTGGGTGATGTCTGTCCACAGCCCTCTGTCTCATGTACTGTCAGTCATTTCTGGTATAGATGTTCCGCCATGCCTTGATCTCAAATTGTTGAGCAGCTTCTCTCTTGGTCTTCCCCTACCTCTCTTCCATTCTAACATTCCCTGTGTCATAAAGTACTCCATCTTTCTCTTTCTCATGATTTGTCCTAAGTAAGCCATCTACATGAAATTAATTCTTTCTCTCCCACTGCCCCTGTAATAAATGGACACCCCTGCACCTGACTAAAGCAAGATGGTTACTTGTATCCTAGATCGTATAATGTATTCTTCTTCTTTTGTCCTAGTTCTTTTGCAGTGAAAGGCCACAGAGATGACGTAGATGTACTTTTCTGTTTTTCACTTGTCTTTTAGCTTGTTCTGTCATATTTGATTTCTTCGGTGTCTCTTTCACTCCTTCTTGCCAACTCTTCCTGGGTTGTCCTCTAGTCTTATATCCCAATGCTCTCACGTTGAACGCTCTATCTGATTGACCTTGTTCCTTACTTTGTAAATGGTCAAATCAGTGTTTTTTGTTTTTTTTGGGCGCTCACTAGATTTGAATTTGGGCCTAGTTTATACACATTACATCTAGTAGCAATGGACTGAATTTTGTGTGTGGACTAGCTTTCTCTATTACCAGTGCCCCTTGCCATCAGGTGAACCCACTCTGACTTCAGAGATACTTGTAATTTATGTCCCCATGTCAAGACCAGAAGTCAACATTTTAGTCCAACTGGCCGGTATAGGAGTTGAACCCGCTACCTCAGCATCAGTACACTGGGTGTTTAAGAACGCACGCTTTTTCCGATTCAGCCATGCTAAGGTATCAACAAGTTCACCTCATTGTTTCCAACTTTTCTAGAATTGTCTGTTGTCCTCTTTTCCATAACGTTCATTCTATTTGTCTAAACAGCCACATTTCTAAAGTCTCAATTTCCTCTTCCAATCATTTCTTAATTGACAGAATCTCTGCCACATAGAGAAGAGAACAATATAAATAACATTTCATGACTTTCAAATTTTTCTTCTTCTTTTGTTCGCTTGAAATGTGTCTATAACTGCAATGTTATTTCTTTCTTGTATGTCTTTTTTGGTTCACTCAGTGGTCCACAGAGCTTATCGTTCACTGTTGTTTCTCAAGGCCAGAAGGTTTGCTTAAATATGTCATATTTTGGGCAGTCTTGTAGTATGTGATCTGCTGTCTGCGGCATCAGTTCACATGTGCACTGAGCTTAATCGTGCAGTTTGAATTCTATATACATGTGGTTGCGTAATCTATTGTGTCCTGTTCTGAGATGCAGAATAATGATTTTTTCTGGCCCGTCCATAAGGTGGTAATCGTCTTGAGCTGATGTTGCTGGTTTTCTAATGCTTGCTTGCTTGTGTTCGTTGGCTTGAGCTCCAATGCGAAGTCCTGTATGTCGGATGAAAACATCCTGTTGTCCAACATCAGTGTGATGTCATACAGGACCTGAGGTTTGCGTGAGTATTCATTGTCCCATGTCTAGCTTATTGGTGTGCAGACTGGTGGTTCCTCGCCGTGCAGGCAGACACTCTCCGACTTCGGAGGAATCGGCGATCCTACTGGCTTTAGCCAGGATCCCAAAGGAACCTGTTGGCCAGGACGCTCGACGAGGACCCGTCAATAGGTCTTGGCCAGTATATAACCCGGCCCTGGTGCCTTGTAAACACCTCTGCGTCCCACTGGTTTTCTAATTATTTGATCATTCTTTTGGTGGTATATAACGGGTACATCAGGTTGTTCTTCTATTGCCAATTCCTTAACTAGTAAATTAGCTCTGTCATTACTTTCAAACTCCCCACAATGCTTGATGGCAGAAGTGGAAGATGATGATGATGGTGATGATGATGATGGTGATGATGATGATGAAGATGATAATGATGGTGATGATGATGATGATGATTACTTTCAAATTTAATTTCATATCTTTTTGTTCAGTTGCTATGAACTCAAGTGTACTCCACACTGAACTGATCTTTGAGCGTACGCTAGCTTTCCCTATTACCAGTGTCCCTCACGATCAGGCGACCCCCACTCCAACTTCTGAGGTACTTGTAATGTATATCCCCAAGTCAAGGGTGAAAAGTCAACATGTTAGTCTAACTAACTGGTGTAGGGGTTGAACCCGCTACCTCCCCATCAGAACACCAGAAGTTTAAGAGCAAACACTTTACCCATGACTTGTCGCCTGCCAAAGTGAGTGGAAGATTAGCTACCTATCCCTCCTTGCTCTCAGGCCTACAAAATGTGCCACGGTATAACTTTGCTATTTTCCCTGTATTTTATTCATATCCGACTGTTTGCACACTGTTTGGCAACACAAACTTTTGTAGCCCAAGAGCGCCTTTCTGAACCGGTTCAAATCACCATTTTTGTTTCTTTCCTGCCAACTAGAAGCTGTGTTTTATCTTTATTTTTATTGTGTTTTATTTAGCTTTTTTATCCATTTGTGTTGTCCTGTCCTTGATAAAGGTTTGTATAATCAAAACGTCGACCGTGCTTTGTTGTCCTGTAATACTTATTGTTTTATTTTATTACTTCAGTATTATATATTTATTTATTGTTTTTGTTTATGGTATTTTGGATAAGTTTCACCTAAGATGGAGTTTTTTGTAAGGTACTGCCCAAGACTGGCCACGCGCCACAAAATATAAACAAGTGTGAACGGGAGTTTCCCCATGTGTACACCAACGTGGACAGAGTGGACAAGAGCTCTAGGGAAACTAGAATACGTCAGAGACAGCAACAAGGATACGCTGTGAAAGTTGTGATCCAGAACGGACGTGTTGATGTGAGCTCCGGTGAAGGTGACACCTGGATGTGGCAATCTCCTGCATGACGCGGCTTGAAATCAGGAGGAAGATTTATTCAGGACATTCAACTGAAGAATGAACCATGAACCAGGGAATAGCAAAACCACCCTAGACATATATTTGCGAGTATTCAAACGACTGCAACTTAGCGGAATGGGAGCTCGAGGATAGGAGTAAATTTAGCGCTAAGGGCCGATTCTGCATCAGGGATCACCTAGCCGACTTCATCAATTTAGAGTCATCACCATCTCTGCGACAGATTAAAGATCTGGAACGGTTAGTCACGACTTTGAATAATTTTATCATTTTTGTCCAGATGTTATTGTTGTCGAAATAACGGCAGTAACACAGTTTGGCAGGTACGTACATTGTGTCTGTGTCTATTATGTCTCTTCTTTTTGCAGGAGCTAACTATACCTAATTGCTTTCAATTCATACTGAACGTAGACTTACCAAGAAATCACAAACAGCCAAAACATGATGGGCATGACTGCAACATCTTGCAAAGGATATACAACTATTTTTAATCTCTCAATAATATCAAATATCAGTAAAATACAAACCTTCAGAGGCAGACTCATGGAGCCCTAGTTCTTGTAGACATCGAATTCGTTCTCGTCGATGTTCCATGGTTAGGGTGTATCACATCAGAACTTAGATCAAACTAAACAGAAACAGAGATCAATCTACTAGCCATACAAACATGCAAACTATAAACAAAATTTTAACGAACAATTAATTAAAATTAATTAATTAAGAGATGAGCCTGTTGTAAATATTCTCAGGGAAGAGACAACTCCTATAGTGAATAAGGAAGTGCATAATGATGAATGCATCCCAAATTCTTTTTAAAGGGTGCATTCTGACAATACCTACCTGAAAAGTAGGAGAAGAAGTCTAAGATATAGGGTGTGTACGTTCCACTCCTGCGAAAAAATGAGATAATAAACACAAACACATATAGCGGGTTCAACCGTACTGCGACCCGAAATGAAACCGGAAATGATATACCGCGCCACCCGGGAATGATCCACTGTGTCCCCAAAAATGGCTGCTGTAAAGATCATTCATGCTTCCCACGTCATTCATTCATTCAAATATCATGTGACAGTAACAGACGCCATCTTAGGTTCTGCAGAAAAGGTTAGTCTAATACAGTGGAGTCTGGATAAGTAGAAGTCACAGGGGCTGAAGGAATTTGTTCTACTTATCAGAAATTCTACTTATCCAGACTGCATCCATTTACACTAATTTACACTAATACCATGCAATAGCATTGAGTAAAATGATTGTCCCACTTAGGAAACACAGTTAGTGAACAAATAAATAGCAATACAATGTCAGAAATGTTGAAATATTTAATTATTTTAGAAAGCGGAACATTAAAGTCATATGAAAATTTCCAAATTAATTAAAGAAAAAGTCTGTGATTTTACTTTGCTTCTTGACTTGTGAACAATGTCTTCCCATGGCCTGTTTAAAGGCACAAAATGGTGAGACTGCATCATCTGAACATCCAGTCTACATCATGTAAATGTCAATTTTGTCAATCCATGCTAAAATATCTGACTGCGATACAAGTTGTGCTTGCAGCCCACAGTCATCCTCATCATCTTCTGCTTTCGCAATAAGTAAAGGCCCATTTACTGGTACATTTCCTGATCTAATCACAGTGAACCATTTTAAAAGGGCAGCATCAACAAAATCACATGCGGCAGTTCTAGCTCGCTGTCTATCACAGTCGATTTGACATTCGGAGGCTGCATGGTCTCGAGGTATGGTGTCCGCCTCGAGTGCTGGAGGTCCCTGGATTTTTTCTCGTGGACTTCTAGTAATAAAATTTCCCCTGGTCTCTGGGTAGTGAGATCGGACACCAGTGTGTATTGTTGCACACATAAAAAATCCCTTGGCAGTTGGAAATCGAAAAAGAGTAGCCTAACAGCACTGCCCAGACAAAATTTCGAGTTAAAAATCTACCCAAAGTATTTCAGGATCCTCGCCGGTGCTACGGAGTTTGTGTACTGAGTTGAGTTTCTCCAGCCTCAGGTTTGAGTTAGGAGGAGAACAGAGCACTTATGGGTTGCACCCGTGTGCCATGATGTTGATCCATCGACTAAACTAAACTAAACAATCGAAAAACAATTTTTTGTAGCCGTCTTTATGCTTTAAAATAACGGAAAGTGTCAATGTTGGAACAGCACTGCCCAGGCAAAATTTCGAGTTAAAAATCTACCCAAAGTATTTCAGAATCCTCGCCGGTGATGCGGAGTTTGTGTACTGAGCTGAGTTTCTCCAGCCTCAGGTTTGAGTTAGGAGGAGAACAGAGCACTTATGGGTTGCACCCGTGTGCCATGATGTTGATCCATCGACTAAACTAAACTAAACAATCGAAAAACAATTTTTTGTAGCCATCTTTATGCTTTAAAATAACGGAAAGTGTCAATGTTGGAATACCAAATTCTCTAGCTATATTCACTTTCTTCTTCCCACTATGTTCAACCTCTTCCAACAGCTCAGTCTTTCTTTTTAAAGTACCACGCTTTCGTCCCTAGCCGCCATTGTTGACATGTAGCGAGGTATCGTATGTGCGAGATTGTTGTTCTCCGGGCTGACTAAAAATAATTCTTTCGCAAAACAATTTTTTTTTTGAGTGTGAAATGAACAGTTCGACTTAAACATGAACACTTATATAGTCGGTATTCATTTTATGTTCGACTAATCTGAAAATTTGAGTTAACCGAATTCGACTTATCAAGACTTTTTATACAATGATAAAGAAGGATAATGGCCAGGACTAAGCCAGTAACGTCGACTTAAGCGAAATTCTACTTATCCAAGTTCGACTTAAGTGGACTCGACTGTATTCTGTGCACAGCAATAGGTTTAAATATGGTTTTAAATAAATTTAATTATTTGCCATAAAGTAAGTAATTTAATTTTTTTAGCACAGTTCATAGAAATCGTACATTACTTTTAGATGCATTTTCGAATTATGCATCCATTTTTACATAAATTTGGAGTTTCATCGCGGACCGTCATCGCCCCGTGGTGAAGAAAAATTATTTCTGATGATATGTTTCGTCTTTGTGAATGGAAATTCAAGATGGCTGCTGACGCGAATATTGGTCAGACCAGCTCAAAATGTGCAATATGAACTACTAAAGTTAAAGAAAAACAAGCTTAAAGATTATTAATAATTTATTTGTATACTTTTACTATTTTTTTATCATTTAACATGACAGAACATATTTTTAAAGACAGTTTTCATATCCGTCTGTGACCCGTTTGAGACAATCTCGCACGGACTGGTAGTGGAGATAATGAGACACACTGAAGAGCTCCAAAATTACGGGAATCGTGACAAATATTTTACAGAGATACCAACACTCAAATGTAAATATCTTCACCTAGAATTGACAAACACGCATCATTGAGGTACCATTAGATGTGGTTTTTCAAGGCCTATCTATCTGTGCTGTCTCAATAGTAAATACTCAATTTTAAAATCATGACTGAACCTGCTTGTCATACACAACAAACTCAAATCCAGCAAACCAAAATCACAGGGTAAAAATAAAAATCATTTTTTAAAATAAGTTATACCACAACAACGAACTGGTGTTTGGAACAACACAAACAGATCTAACAGAAAACATGAAATTAGACAATTAATCAAAAATTAAAAAGTAAACAGAAACAGTATTTATCAAATGTTGTTACTAACAACAGCCATTGTGCTGTCACAGCCACGGCTTGGCATGGGCTCTGAGTTGGTTGAGGGGGAAATAAGAACACACCCAACACTCCCCAAGACGTGTTAAATGAGTCTTTTAATTGACTACTTTAGCTGGCTAAATGATTGCTAGCGTCCAGTGGTAAAGGACAGCGAAGCCAAGACTCAACAAACTCAGAATCATTGCTATATTGTAATAATGATATGACGTCAGCTATGTTTTGTTAGCTGCCCGATATGAATAAGTCAATAGTCAAATTATGTCCACAGCCAAAACTTAAGCACATAAGTCAATAAAACTTTCAAAAGAAAGGAGGTAGATTTTAAATGTAGTACTAGGATATACCAGCTTCAAATAAATTGTCCGTATATATGCAGGAAAGCCTTTTGCCCAACACCCAGTTTATCCATTCTCTGTGTGTAGTTAAGTCAAGTCGGAACTAAGAAGAAAGAAGAGTTCAACACAAACTAAAATATTCAAACACAAATCAAATAATTTAGTAATTAGGTATCTTTAACAATCGCTACATTACATTTTACACAATACATTCATATTTCTAGGTAGTAAATAACAACAAACCTTAATATGTACATAAACTGAGTGGGAAAACTGTAATTAAAACACAACTTTGCTTCCAGTTTCTGAACTGGTCGTGGAGGAAACAGAAGTGGCCGCCACAAAAGCAAACGATTTCGTGGAGGGAATTCCTGGAACAGCTGATGACGTTATTGGGCTAAATATAGAACCGGGAGTTCACGTGATCCCTGGAACTTCCATGTCAGTCTGAGTTATTATTGGGTATTGGTTAAAAGATGAGACTTCGCGGCACTCCGGGTGCACTCATAAGACCTCCGTCTCCCTCGGCGGATATGGACTTAAATGCTGACTTCTAGTTGAGAATTGTATGGGTCTCATAAAGCAATGGCAAACTACTGAACGTAAACTTGCCAAGAAATCACGAACAGTCAAAATATGCTAGGGTTGACTGCTACGTACTGTAAAGAATACGTAACTAACTAACTAGTTCAGAAAGCAATTTCAAACTATTTAACGTAAAATTGCATAGAAGGTCAACCTGGGTATGTGGTTGATAGCAACGCACTGCAAAGGACATGCCACGTGTTAGTTTATTGGGTGCTCTCTACCTTCTCCGCACTCTGTTTTTACATTGTTTTGTTGGAAAGCTTCCATAAGACTTCAATTCAAACTCTTGAGTCCGTAACGTTGACGTTCTGATCACTGAAAAGGGTTCATGTCTATCGTGGTGAGGCTGGTTGCATAAGGCTACCTCTGCCAAGGCGATACTAGGTCTAATCTCTTCAATACACCTCACATCAGATGTTATGACTGTTGCAATATAATTGCACCGATTCACTTGTTTAAGGATATTACAATTTACCCTTCTATTACTGGTATCTGCCACCCTGTACAATATGTTTAAACAACTAGCCATCAAGGGACAATCGGTCAATAGAACTACTGGGCGAGCATGCAGAGAATCCCTCGGGCTGGCTATGGAACGATAGAAACGGTTAGTGGGACAAAGCGATGTAGTAAGGTGATCCATGGCCCTGCCTGCAAGGCAAACATGTCTCTCACGGAAGCGAAAGCAAATCTCTAAACCAAGATTTGATTGATTGATTGATTGATTGATTGATTGATTGATTGATTTAGGAACCGACATCACAGCATTCGGGGTATTCCCATAAGAACTCCGTCCCCATCCTCAGCAGCCAGCGAAGAGTTCCAACAACCAAGATTTAAAAGCTTCTACTGTCTCCTGCCTACCTCGTACTCACTCCGCCAGGTAAGAACATTGCAATTAAGACCAGGACACTATAATGTAGTGATCTTTGAATAACGAAGACACCAACAATAGATTGCACGATTTATGGCCTGGAATATTTCGCTGCATCTCGTCAGGTACACACTGCAGCATTCACACAATATAAATTAAAATAACTAGATAAATCCTTCAAACTGAAGTATACACATGTTCGCACAGTAATGTCAAATGTTTCTTCTTCTTCTTCTTCTTCTTCTTCTTCTTCTTCTTCTTCTTCTTCTTCTTCTTCTTCTTCTTCTTCTTCTTCTTCTTCTTCTTCTTCTTCTTCTTCTTCTTCTCCTCCTCCTCCTCCTCCTTTTCTTCTTCTTCTTCTTCTTCTTCTTCTTCTTCTTCTTCTTCTTCTTCTTCTTCTTCTTCTTCTCCTCCTCCTTTTCTTCTTCTTCTTCTTCTTCTTCTTCTTCTTCTTCTTCTTCTTCTTCTTCTTCTTCTTCTTCTTCTTCTTCTTCTTCTCCTCCTCCTCCTTTTCTTCTTCTTCTTCTTCTTCTTCTTCTTCTTCTTCTTCTTCTTCTTCTTCTTCTTCTTCTTCTTCTCCTCCTCCTCCTTTTCTTCTTCTTCTTCTTCTTCTTCTTCTTCTTCTTCTTCTTCTTCTTCTTCTTCTTCTTCTTCTTCTTCGGGCGTCAATAAGAAGATATTCAAAGAAAAAAAAAGTTAATTGCATATCCTTTACAGGACGTCGCAGTCAAGCCTAGCATTTTTTGGCTGTTTGTGATTTCTTGGCAAGTTTACGTTCAGTAGTTTTCCATTGCTTTCTTTCTGAACAACCGACACTCATACTATTTGCTAAAAACCCAACACAAGGTGGTCTGCTGCCAAATTGTCCGCAGCTGTGTTTCGAACACGGTATCCCGGATTACGAACTGCGTCTGTAACCCCTTCACTGCGGTACCAGCATCCAAATAAAGCAGCAGTCAACTTGAGCTTGTTGACATCTCCATAGTTTCTCATCAACTGGCTGAAGATCAAACAAGTTTTCCCCGCTCTGGATATGTTGGACACTCCTGCAACAAACGTTTAACTGTCATATTACCTGTCCCACAATTATATTCATCAGTATCTCCTATGGTTGGTTGATTAAACATGTGATATCTCAGTCTGTTGTGTCTTGAAGTATAAAGATGCCACTTGTTCTCTTCGATGGAATTTGTAATATTCATCACCTCTCTGGATGCTCTGATTCCAGTTTCATTCTATAATTGTTTCTTATAAATCTTTTGTGTAATTCGCCGGCACAATGGAGTCGGCCAGTCCGGTTCTTGTCTATAATTGTTGCTAATTCCCATCTTTTTGTTTCTTCTTAAGAGCACTTTAAGACGTCAACGTAAATACATCTGAAGACAGCTGTAGCCAGTCTACAAGAGCTTGTTGACAGCTCAATAGAGTTGTCCTCAAATTGGTGGACGTAGTTAGAATAAAATTGCAAGAAGACAGGGACTATGGTCGTCTCTAAGGAGAAAGAAAAACCACGGATAAATTATAATATGCTAAAACATGGGTATAATTATCTCGGAACAGTCGAAACATCTGATGAGAGTTTAGTTTAGTCGTTGGATCAACATCACAGCACACGGTTTAACCCATAAGTACTCCGTTTTCCTCCTAACTCAAACCTGAGTCTGGAGAAACTCAGCTCAATGCACGAACTCCGTTGCGTCGGCGAGGATCCTGAAATACTTTGGGTAGATTTTTAACTCGAAATTTTGCCCGGACAGCGCCGTTAGGCTACACTTTTTCGATTTCCAACCAGAGACCAGGGGAAATTTTATTACTGGAAGTCCAGGTGGATTTTTAAAAAATAAATCCCAGTCCTCACCGGGGCCTGAATCCAGGACCTCCGGCACTCGAGGCGGACACCATACCTCGAGACCACTCAGCTCCCCCATCTGATGAGAGTGCCTTGAAGAGATTAGAGCAAGAATCGCCATGACAAAAGTTGGCTCAGACAGGATGGGAAACATACTAACCAATAAAAAGACGCAAGAAGAATTGCAACGAGAAAAGGATTGTCGAAGTGCTATATAGAACCTATACTTTTGTATGGGCGTGAAACATGGATAATGAACAGACAAACTGAAAAACATCTAATGGTAGTGGGAATGTGGTTTCTCAGGAAAATGCAAAGAATCTCATGGACAGACAGAAACAAACCAATGAGCAAATTCTACAAAAAACAAATGAAACCATAAATTGATTAGAGAAATTAGACGTAGACAGTCGGGATTTTTTGGCACTTTATGAGAAGAAATAAACTGGAGAACTTAGTGACAGCTGACACGATTCAAAAGGGGGGGGGGGGGGTGGCAGAGAAGTAAATATCTAGATGGCTTCGCCACATAGCAAAATCTAGACAAAAACACAAGAGCTGATCCACGACTCTGGTGATCGTGTGAGATGGCGAGTCATGACAGCCCACGTTTACCGGCACGGTACTGTCCGGTACATGATGAAGGTCAACATACTTTCCTCTGTTCTGCACACGAAGGGCGCTCCTGCATCACATGTTTAGTTGTATTCTCAGTTCCAGAGTTCCGATCACCAGTTATCCGTTGATTCATTGGTTCAGTGCCAAACAAAAATAGGTTTGAACCAAACATGTACACAATCAAATGGACGAGTATTATAACAAAAAATTCCGTTCACTGAGCATTGAAATGCGATAGATACCACAAGACAAAACAAACAACACAATGACTTTTGTATGACGATATATCGTCCTTCTGTCCAAAATGGAGGTTAAATTTGGCGATATATTATCCTTCAGCTCTGAACTAGTTAAACATGTTATGTCCTCCATGGAGTCTGAAGATTGTGACTTGTTTTCTTCAGCGGAGATTCTAATGTGCCTTACCTCTCTGGTGGGCTGGAGCCTTGATTTCCAGCTGGTTGTTTAAATGCTTCTAATAAATCTCCTGGCTCCCATCATACATTATCTGCAATACGCTGAATTTTACTTCCACAGTCGTGTGCCAGTCTGTCGGACTCTTCATTTCCAGGAATTTTGCGATATACCATTGTATTTTAATCCGTGTGGCTTTCTGACATAGTCCATTGAGTACTTTTAGAACTGCTAGTTCTACTCTGTTTCTGCTTTTTGGTGTTGAAATAACTGACTTCGTACCTGTAGAGAGAGAGCTATTTCTTACTTTTTATTTGTCTCCGCCAACAGCATTTCTGCTGCAGTTTTCAAGACCTCTGTCTCTGAAGTTACTTGAGACTTGTCCAGTTGCTACTAACTGTCTTTTTTTTTTTTTTTAAAGATTCAAGATAATGCCTCCAACTTAATTTTCTGTTGAGTCTTTTGCTGATCCGAATGTATGTACATGGGTCCAGATGCTGCTGGAGTAATGTCCTTCTATGTAGTTTATTGATTCCCCCCCCCCCCCCTCCTAATACGAGGAATATTTTCTGTCATGTCAGGCATGCGCTGTTGTCCCTAAGTTGGAAACATAGTCATATGCGCATTATATTTATAATGGGTTTGGCCGATATGTTCAGTATAGAATCTGTCCTAATTTATTTGTGTGTGTGTGTGTGTGCAGATTCTACAAACTCTACATGCAATTCCATCGCAACTTAGACCTTATTGCAGACTCGTCATCATCAAATGCCATGCTGATAAGCGTGGGCAGTCATGGTTTGCCATCTCACACGATTACCAGAGCCGTTGATTAGCTCTGTGTTCTTGTCTCGACCATACCACGTGGCCAAGTCAATACATTTATTTATTATGTGGTTTGTCGTTGTTTGTCCATCATAAATGATGAAGATCACTCGTCACCCAATGAGATCCAACGATTATGAGTATGGGGGTGACTGACACGGTCGATACGAGTTCGGAATGTTTTCGTGCAATGTAGACAGAAGATGGTAGTCACACTAGCGGTGGGATGTGCGACATTAAACATCCTGGCTTGTCTCCACCCATTTGCTAGTGTTATCGCCGTCCATTTGCTAGTGTTGTCTCCGCCCATTTGCTAGTGTCGTCTCCGTCCATTTGCTAGTGTTGTCTCCGCCCATTTGCTAGTGTTGTCTCCGCCCATTTGCTAGTGTCGTCTCCGTCCATTTGCTAGTGTTGTCTCCGCCCATTTGCTAGTGTTGTCTCCGTCCATTTGCTAGTGTTGTCTCATTGGTAGCACCTTTGGTAAGGATGACTCTCATGTCCTTTTCAGGACCCATCCCCCACTGGTCCAAGCATGACACCCAGCTCGTGCCGGTGGCTCCTAGTAGCTGTCAGCATGCGACAGCGGCCACCCCCCGGGCAACAGCTGTGAGAGGCTGGCTAAACCAGGCATGGGTATTCCATTTTGTGTCAAACCAAGAGGTAAACTAGGGTATGCCTACCCAGCATGTGAAGACAGGATTCGGTAGACTGCGCGAAAGAAATCATTCCTGATTCAACGGGCAAGACGGCGTTTACCTGCAAAGCGTTGTGGAACGTAATGAGCACGGCAAGGCACGTAGAGCGCCCTGGTCATCCACTGCACCTGTATTCGTCTCCAGTCGTCTCAACTTGTCTTGCCACTGGACTCAGATGGACTCAGGCGAGAGAGTGAGGTCGACGAATTGCGCAACTCTTCCTCACTTTAATCCAAGTCATCGCGCAAGTCATTCTTCATCCAATGTCATATATCACCTTCAGCCCTGTGGCGATGGGCGAGCGGCGAAGCGGCAGGCGTGGGAACGCTGGCAGCCGTAGTCGCAGACCTGCACACAGGCGGCTCAGGCCATATGGTCGTCTTCTACTGATCGGAGCAGCAGTGGGATTCGGCAGCCCCCTGAGCGACTGAGCAGCCCTCTATAGGAACACACTGCTCACCTCCATAGCATGAGGAAGGGGCTAGAAAAGGTGCCCTAAACATTGTCTGCTCCATCACTACCTAACCAGCTAGCCGCGGTTGGTGGGTACCCTTAACTGCGGTCGACATACAAACAAAGATAAAACAAGCAAAGCTAAAAGAGTAAACAATATTCCCTTAACAATTGGAACTTGGAATGTACGCACCCTACTTGACAGAGACGGCGCGTCGGGTCCAGAGAGACGAACAGCACTGATTGGGAGAGAGCTGGGCAGGTACAACATTGACATTGCAGCCTTTAGCGAGACACGACTTGCAGAAGAAGGCCAAATCTGTGAAATAGGTCGGCTACACATTTTTCTGGAGTGGAAGGAAAAGCGAGGAAAGACGCCAATCCGGTGTGGGATTTGCCATTAAGTCGGCTCTGGTCGGCAAATCAGCTGGATTTCCAAAGGCTATAAATGACAGGCTCATGACCATGAAGTTGCCCCTGCTGAATGGAAGGAAGCATGCAACCATTGTGAGTATCTACGCACCAACTATGACCAACGAAGATGATGTCAAGAACAAGTTCTATGAGGACCTTCACAATGTATTAACATCTGTTCCCAAAGGAGACAAACTTATACTCCTTGGGGATTTCAATGCCAGAGCAGGCACGGACACCACCTCTTGGAGTGGCATTATTGGAAAGCATGGAGTCGGAAATTGTAACAGCAATGGACTCCGCCTCCTTCAGACATGTGCCGAACATGATCTCCTGATTACGAACACAATTTTCCGTCTCCCCATGAGAAATAGGACATCGTGGATGCACCCTCGCTCGAAACACTGGCACCTCATTGACTATGTCATTGTCAGGAGGAGTGACAGACAAGACGTCCGAGTGACAAAATCCATGTGTGGTGCCGAATGTTGGACAGACCATCGTCTCATTATCTCAAAAATAAACATTCACATCAGGCCACCACGGCGTCCTCAAGGGGTGAAAATGCAAAAAAAGCTAAATGTCACCCGCCTAAACAGCAAGAAAATGCAGCAGTCGTTTGAAAATATGCTGGAAGACCGCCTCAAGCCAAATGCTGCAGCTAAACAGGATACAGAAACAGAATGGAGAGCCCTAAAGGACATAATTTACAACACTGCTATGGAAATCCTGGACCAGCCCCCCCGAAAGCATAAAGACTGGTTTGATGAAAATTCCGAAGACATCAACCAATTGCTGGCCGAGAAACATCTTCTCCTCAAGGCACATTTGAATGACCCAAAGTCAACATAAAAAAAAAGATGCCTTCAAGAACATTCAGAGAGTAGTGCAGCAGAAACTTCGGCACATGCGGGACTCCTGGCTGAGCAGCAAAGCTGATGAAATTCAGGGCTTTGCTGACAGACATGGTATGAAAAACTTCTACGACTCACTGAAAGCGGTCTATGGTCCTACATCACCAGGCATAGTTCCCCTCCTCAGTGCAGATGGGGGAACATTGATCACCGATAAGAAAGAAATCCTTCAACGCTGGGCAGAGCATTTCAGCAACATCTTAAATGCAACTTCCTTCTTCGATGATGAAACCATCAACTGCCTTCCTCAAGTTCCTACCAATGAGACACTTGATGACCTGCCAACCATAGTGGAAGTAAACAAAGCCATCCAGCAACTCTCCAGCGGCAAGGCACCTGGTCCTGACTCCATCCCAGCAGAGATATACAAGGCAGGTGGGCCGGTCCTAACAGAGCAGCTTCACCAAGTCTTTACAAACATATGGGTGAACGAGACCATGCCACAAGATTTCAAGGACACGTCAATAGTCCACCTTTACAAACGTAAAGGAAACCGCCAATCCTGTGACAACCACCGAGGCATCTCCTTGCTTTCAATTGCAGGGAAGATACTCGCCAGAATTCTTCTCAATCGCCTCACAGCCCATCTCGATCAAGGTCTTCTTCCTGAGAGTCAGTGTGGCTTCAGAAAAGAACGTGGAACTGTTGACATGATTTTCGCTGCAAGGCAGCTGCAAGAGAAATGTCAGGAACAGAACTGCGAAATGTTCTCCACTTTCATTGACCTTACCAAGGCTTTTGATACAGTCAGCAGAGAAGGACTGGAAGATTATGGCAAAATATGGCTGTCCACGAAAGTTTGTCCAAATAGTGCGGCTAGTTCATGATGGCATGCAGGCAAGAGTACAGGAAAATGGCGAACTATCTGAACCCATTCCTGTCACCAATGGAGTGAAGCAAAGATGTGTCCTGGCACCAACACTGTTCAGCCTCATGTTTTCAGCCATGCTGATGAATGCCTTCGAGAACGACGACATTGGAATAGACATCAACTACCGTATGGATGGAAAGTTATTCAATCTCAGAAGGCTGAAAGCTAAAACCAAAATTAACAGCGACACCGTCAGAGAGCTCCTGTTTGCTGATGATTGCGCTCTGTACGCCAACTCAGAGGCGGACATGCAACATAATGTTTCAGCTTTCTCACATGCCTGTGCCAACTTTGGGCTCAATATCAACTTGGAGAAGACTGTAGTTATGTACCAGCCAGCTCCAGGGAATAATCACACTGTGCCGAATATCAAAGTGAATGATCATAGACTAAGTGTTGTGGACAAATTCACCTATCTTGGCAGCACTGTGTCACAAGCTGCCACAATTGATGACGAAGTGAATGCAAGAATCTCCAAGGCCAGTGCGGCCTTTGGCAGACTGTACAAGAATGTATGGGACAGAACTGGAATAAGCCTGCAAACAAAGCTAAAAGTCTACAAAGCAGTTGTATTATCCACACTGCTATATGCCTGTGAAACCTGGACTGTTTATCAGCGACACGCTAGGAAATTAAACCACTTCCACACAGTCTGCCTAAGAAAGCTACTGAAGATTAAATGGCAAGACAAGATTCCAGACACTGAAGTCCTAGAAAGAGCATCCATGCCCAGTATCCACACTCTACTGATGAAGAATCAGATTCGCTGGGCTGGTCACTTGACTCGCATGCCAGATCACAGGCTCCCTAAACGAATTTTTTTTACAGGGAACTGCGTTGTGGTAAACGCTCCCAAGGTGGCCAGAGGAAACGCTTTAAAGACACTCTGAAAATTTCACTGAAGGCTTTTGGAATTCATCATGACACCTGGGAGGCTGCAGCCAGAGACCGAAATTCGTGGCGTGCATCATTACGCAAGGGTGCAGTCATATGTGAGGCAACCAGGACTGCAAGAGCTGTGAAGAAAAGGCAGGACAGAAAAACCACTGCAGGAAATCCTCCTCCAGAAACATCAAGCATTCCTTGCCCACATTGTCAAAGAACATTTCGAGCCAAAATAGGCCTTATCAGCCATCTTAGAACCCACGGCTCCATACCTTCAACCCCACTGGATGAAATGAATGGTCATCATCATTCTTGATGGACAAAGAACAGTGTTGTCTCCGTCCATTTGCTAGTGTTGTCTCCGGCCATTTGCTAGTGTTGTCTCCGTCCATTTGCTAGTGTTGTCTACGTCCATTTGCTAGTGTTGTCTCCGTCCATTTTCTAATGTTGTCTCCGTCCATTTGCTAGTGTTGTCTACGTCCATTTGCTAGTGTTGTCTCCGTCCATTTTCTAATGTTGTCTCCGTCCATTTGCTAGTGTTATCGCCGTCCATTTGCTAGTGTTGTCTCCGTCCATTTTCTAATGTTGTCTCCGGCCATTTGCTAGTGTTGTCTCCGTCCATTTGCTAGTGTTGTCTACGTCCATTTGCTAGTGTTGTCTCCGTCCATTTTCTAATGTTGTCTCCGTCCATTTGCTAGTGTTGTCTACGTCCATTTGCTAGTGTTGTCTACGTCCATTTGCTAGTGTTATCGCCGTCCATTTGCTAGTGTTGTCTCCGTCCATTTTCTAATGTTGTCTCCGGCCATTTGCTAGTGTTGTCTCCGTCCATTTGCTAGTGTTGTCTACGTCCATTTGCTAGTGTTGTCTCCGTCCATTTTCTAATGTTGTCTCCGTCCATTTGCTAGTGTTGTCTACGTCCATTTGCTAGTGTTGTCTCCGGCCATTTTCTAATGTTGTCTCCGTCCATTTGCTAGTGTTATCTCCGTCCATTTGCTAGTGTTGTCTACGTCCATTTGCTAGTGTTGTCTCCGTCCATTTTCTAATGTTGTCTCCGTCCATTTGCTAGTGTTGTCTACGTCCATTTGCTAGTGTTGTCTCCGTCCATTTTCTAATGTTGTCTCCGTCCATTTGCTAGTGTTGTCTCCGTCCATTTTCTAATGTTGTCTCCGTCCATTTTCTAATGTTGTCTCCGTCCATTTTCTAATGTTGTCTCCGTCCATTTTCTAATGTTGTCTCCGTCCATTTGCTAGTGTTGTCTCCGTCCATTTGCTAGTGTTGTCTCCGTCCATTTTCTAATGTTGTCTCCGTCCATTTGCTAGTGTTGTCTCCGTCCATTTGCTAGTGTTGTCTCCGTCCATTTTCTAATGTTGTCTCCGGCCATTTGCTAGTGTTGTCTACGTCCATTTGCTAGTGTTGTCTCCGTCCATTTGCTAGTGTTGTCTCCGTCCATTTTCTAATGTTGTCTCCGTCCATTTGCTAGTGTTGTCTACGTCCATTTGCTAGTGTTGTCTACGTCCATTTGCTAGTGTTGTCTACGTCCATTTGCTAGTGTTGTCTACGTCCATTTGCTAGTGTTATCGCCGTCCATTTGCTAGTGTTGTCTCCGTCCATTTTCTAATGTTGTCTCCGTCCATTTTCTAATGTTGTCTCCGTCCATTTGCTAGTGTTGTCTACGTCCATTTGCTAGTGTTGTCTACGTCCATTTGCTAGTGTTGTCTACGTCCATTTGCTAGTGTTGTCTACGTCCATTTGCTAGTGTTATCGCCGTCCATTTGCTAGTGTTGTCTCCGTCCATTTTCTAATGTTGTCTCCGTCCATTTTCTAATGTTGTCTCCGTCCATTTTCTAATGTTGTCTCCGTCCATTTTCTAATGTTGTCTCCGTCCATTTTCTAATGTTGTCTCCGTCCATTTTCTAATGTTGTCTCCGTCCATTTTCTAATGTTGTCTCCGTCCATTTTCTAATGTTGTCTCCGTCCATTTTCTAATGTTGTCTCCGTCCATTTGCTAGTGTTGTCTCCGTCCATTTGCTAGTGTTGTCTCCGGCCATTTGCTAGTGTTGTCTCCGTCCATTTTCTAATGTTGTCTCCGTCCATTTTCTAATGTTGTCTCCGTCCATTTTCTAATGTTGTCTCCGTCCATTTTCTAATGTTGTCTCCGTCCATTTTCTAATGTTGTCTCCGTCCATTTTCTAATGTTGTCTCCGTCCATTTTCTAATGTTGTCTCCGTCCATTTTCTAATGTTGTCTCCGTCCATTTTCTAATGTTGTCTCCGTCCATTTTCTAATGTTGTCTCCGTCCATTTGCTAGTGTTGTCTCCGTCCATTTGCTAGTGTTGTCTCCGGCCATTTGCTAGTGTTGTCTACGTCCATTTGCTAGTGTTGTCTACGTCCATTTGCTAGTGTTGTCTCCGTCCATTTGCTAGTGTTGTCTCCGTCCATTTGCTAGTGTTGTCTCCGGCCATTTGCTAGTGTTGTCTACGTCCATTTGCTAGTGTTGTCTACGTCCATTTGCTAGTGTTGTCTACGTCCATTTTCTAATGTTGTCTCCGTCCATTTGCTAGTGTTGTCTCCGTCCATTTGCTAGTGTTGTCTCCGGCCATTTGCTAGTGTTGTCTACGTCCATTTGCTAGTGTTGTCTCCGGCCATTTGCTAGTGTTGTCTCCGTCCATTTGCTAGTGTTGTCTCCGGCCATTTGCTAGTGTTGTCTACGTCCATTTGCTAGTGTTGTCTCCGGCCATTTGCTAGTGTTGTCTACGTCCATTTGCTAGTGTTGTCTCCGGCCATTTGCTAGTGTTGTCTACGTCCATTTGCTAGTGCGATTTCCGCCACCTCGACTTGTCTAGGGCAGCAGCCTAAGATGTGTCCGTGTTGATGTCAGAGCAGTCTTAAAGGTGTCCTTGATGTGTTTTTCCCTGGCCAGCTGGAGATCTTTTTCTATGCCGCAGTTCGCCATAGCATATCCTTGTTGGAAACGATGGTCTGGGGCGTGAGTGTCTTAAGCCCAGCGAAGATGATATGGGTTAATGTAAGGGGCCGGCTCCGCCGTGAAGGGTTTATAGACGCAGTTCATAATTCCCGTATACCCACGTTCGAAACACATCTTCATGAGATTTGATTTTTTACGAAATGGTATGGGTGCCAGTCGTTCAGAAAGCAATGGCAAATACTGAATGTAAACTTGCCAAGAGATCACGACAATAGAAATGCTGGTGTTGACTGCAACGTCCTGTACAGGATTTTTTTTTTTTTTTGGTTCGCATATCCTTTACAGGACATCGCTGTTAACATCATCTTTCAGCTGATTGTTGATTTCTTGGCAAGATTACGCTCAGTAGTTTGCCATTGCTTTCTGGGCGACCGGCTCACATACCCCATAAGTTACCACTACCGATTCTCGCGCACGTCACGGCACTCAAGAGAGTATACGGAATTAATGAGAAAGACGTTAACTCCCAGGTCAGGGAGACCGGCTGTACCGGGTATGCGCCCATTTTTTTTTTACTGTAAGGGAGAAAACCACAAATATATTTTCTTGAAATCAACATGTGTAATTATTCCCCGTTTGATTTATTTGGTTGTTTCGGGATTAAGGTTCGTGCCGGAATACGATCAGCGTTGCCAGTAGTGGGTTGTGCTCAATCTTTAAACCTCAAATTCCGAAACAACCAAATAAATCAATTATTCCCCTTTTGTTTGCACTCACAAATATTGCATACTGAATATTTTTTTTTTTTAAACAATCACCCGTTTCAAAGTTTTGCAAGGAGTTCAGCATGGCTGAATAGATTAGAGCATTCGTTCTTAAACTTAAGTTGTGCTGTTGACGAGGTAGCAGGTTCAACCCCTACATCGGTCAGTTGGACTAAAATGTTGTCTTCTCATCTGTGACTTAGGGATGTAAATTGTACACAAGTACTTCTGAAGTCGGAGTGGGTTCGTCTGATGGCGAGGGACACTAGTAACAGGAAAAGTTATCCCACACGCTATAACCAGCCCAGCGTGGACAACACCCGAGCTCAAGGCTAGTTCGGCAGGGGGGGGGGGGGGGAGTATTACAATAGTTTCCATTTTGCAAGGATCTGGCATCGCCATCTTGGATGTAAGAACTGACATCACAGCACCAGGCAAACCCATTTATCGTCTGTCTCCCTCAGCAAATGTCGTAAGATATGCTGATCATGGCAGGACATAAGCAAATTAATCAGTATTGATTAGCGCTCATAGAAGTAGAGGTTGTAAGAGACTTACAACATAAAAATTGAAAGTTGTAGTTACCGTACCGGGATTGGAACCTTTTACCTCCAAATGCTGGAACAAGTGTAGCATGACCCACTCTGTGCATTGCCGACACCAAGACAGGACAATTTAAATGTTTAAGACAAGGACAACCAGTCATTTTTGAGTCACGTTTGTGAAACGAAGTCACGAACAATGTTATAACAATCGGGAAGACAGATTAATTGAGATAATGGTTGAGAGAAGAATAAATTGATTGATACGTGACACAGAAGACGAACAGCAGCAGGACTTACTCGGTGGGGGGGGGGGGGAGAGAATGGCTTTGAGGGAATATAATTGTCTGCGTTGTCCGGCTTGGAGGGTAACACAGGTGATTATCATCAACATCTTCTTTGCTCTCATCACAAAGGGCTGAACAGTTTCTTCATCACTTGCCATGTCTTCTGATTGTCTGCATATGCCATGTCTCCTGATTGTCCACATTGTGCCATGTCTCCTGATTGTCTGCATTGTGCCATGTCTAATGATTGTCTGCATTGTGCCATGTCTCCTGATTGTCCACATTGTGCCATGTCTAATGATTGTCTGCATTGTGCCATGTCTAATGATTGTCTGCATTGTGCCATGTCTCCTGATTGTCCACATTGTGCCATGTCTCCTGATTGTCTGCATTGTGCCATGTCTCCTGATTGTCTGCATTGTGCCATGTCTCCTGATTGTCTGCATTGTGCCATGTCTAATGATTGTCTGCATTGTGCCATGTCTCCTGATTGTCCACATTGTGCCATGTCTCCTGATTGTCTGCATTGTGCCATGTCTCCTGATTGTCTGCATTGTGCCATGTCTTCTGATTGTCTGCATTGTGCCATGTCTCTTGATTGTCCACATTGTGCCATGTCTCCTGATTGTCCACATTGTGCCATGTCTAATGATTGTCTGCATTGTGCCATGTCTAATGATTGTCTGCATTTTGCCATGTCTCCTGATTGTCCACACTGTGCCATGTATCCTGATTGTCTGCATTGTGCCATGTCTCCTGATTGTCCACATTGTGCCATGTCTCCTTATTGTCTGCATTGTGCCATGTCTAATGATTGTCTACATTGTGCCATGTCTCCTGATTGTCCACATTGTGCCATGTCTCCTGATTGTCCACATTGTGCCATGTCTCCTGATTGTCCACATTGTGCCATGTCTCCTGATTGTCCACATTGTGCCATGTCTCCTGATTGTCCACATTGTGCCATGTCTCCTGATTGTCCACATTGTGCCATGTCTCCTGATTGTCCACATTGTGCCATGTCTCCTGATTGTCTGCATTGTGCCATGTCTAATGATTGTCTACATTGTGCCATGTCTAATGATTGTCTACATTGTGCATGTCTCCTGATTGTCCACATTGTGCCATGTCTCCTGATTGTCCACATTGTGCCATGTCTCCTGATTGTCTACATTGTGCCATGTCTAATGATTGTCTACATTGTGCCATGTCTCCTGATTGTCCACATTGTGCCATGTCTCCTGATTGTCCACACTGTGCCATGTCTCCTGATTGTCTGCATTGTGCCATGTCTCCTGATTGTCCACATTGTGCCATGTCTCCTGATTGTCTGCATTGTGCCATGTCTTCTGATTGTCCACATTGTGCCATGTCTCCTGATTGTTCGCATTGTGCCATGTCTCCTGATTGTCCACATTGTGCCATGTCTCCTGATTGTCCACATTGTGCCATGTCTCCTGATTGTCTACATTGTGCCATGTCTCCTGATTGTCCACATTGTGCCATGTCTCCTGATTGTCCACATTGTGCCATGTCTCCTGATTGTCCACATTGTGCCATGTCTCCTGATTGTCTGCATTGTGCCATGTCTAATGATTGTCTACATTGTGCCATGTCTAATGATTGTCTACATTGTGCCATGTCTCCTGATTGTCCACATTGTGCCATGTCTCCTGATTGTCTGCATTGTGCTATGTCTTCTGATTGTCCACATTGTGCCATGTCTCCTGATTGTCCACATTGTGCCATGTCTCCTGATTGTCTGCATTGTGCCATGTCTAATGATTGTCTACATTGTGCCATGTCTCCTGATTGTCCACATTGTGCCATGTCTCCTGATTGTCTGCATTGTGCCATGTCTCCTGATTGTCCACATTGTGCCATGTCTACTGATTGTCCACATTGTGCCATGTCTCCTGATTGTCCACATTGTGCCATGTCTCCTGATTG